>JASDQU010104971.1:193625-205758 GCA_032191745.1 Picea mariana
GAGGAAGGATGAGTAGAAATAGTTGAGAGAGTATGGAGATTTGTCGGATGGTGGAATTTAATGTTTTCCCTTCAAAAAAAAAAAAAAAGAGAAATGTGTATATATGAATATTCATAATTACGTAACTAAACCACAATTGTCTAAATAAAATTGTTGAACGAGATAATAGCAATTAAGAAATTTCTCAAACAATTGATTGGTTGTTGTCTTTTATAAAAGACTAGTCTTGCTGACTGGATTGGATGCCTACATAAATTACTAAAGGATGGTAGTTTTGATTATTAGTACATGCACAAGACTTGTATGTACTAGCTACACATATATTTCTTGTACATATACACTAGTATGTATGAGTTTTCTTGACTTACTTACTGATAGTGTCGGTGAATTGTTATGAATGTGTGAACCATGTTTCTTTTCCTTTGTACCATAAGATACCTTAACTTCGAGACGAAGTTTCCTGAAGAGTGGGTGTATGTAACGACCCTGCTTAAATAAATGTATAGGATTATTAATTATAATTAATTGATAATCTGATTGTCCTAAGATGTTAGCTAAACAATAATTATTTCTTATATAATATTCGCTAATTAATTATCATTAATTATTTGTTCACAACTGTCAATGATTAATTAATTATTAATCGACTCTTTAATTATGTGAGTAAATAATTAATGGGGTTAATAATTTAATTTATTAAGACTTATGTATATGGGAGGGGATATGACATTAAATGTAAGGATAAGATAAGATAAGATAATAAATACAAGGGGATAAGATAATAAATAATTGCACAAGGAAATTAATGAAAGGAAAAGTTGGTGAACGGGGAATATGAGGGGGAGAGCCTTACAGTGGAAGGCATTCTTTTGGGAGGAGGATTTTTTATTTTTGGGAGGAAGCATTTTGGAGGGGGATGAGAGCACTGGTTTCTTGGCTTGGTTTTTTTGGTTCTGTGGGAGAGTTCTACAGACTGTGAGTATCATTGTAGGGGGCACCGGGTTGCTAGGGGTTTTGGGCACGGGGGCCAGGATTTCTTTCGGTTTCCTGGAGCTAGGGAGCCGGACAGACTGCTCCTAGCTGGCTGGGAGGATAGTCGGTTTGGGCAGTGTTGGTCATTGGAACAGGCTAGGCAAGATATCAGCAAGGCAGCAGGGAAGGGACAACCATATCGACGAGAATTAGCATCAAAAGAAGGTATTTTATTGTGAATTGTTGAGTTATTTCCATGCTGTAGATAGATTTTAACTTATGCAGAATATTTATGCTTATGATGTGAATGGATAATTTATGTATGAGAAGGCCATTATATGTTAATTGAATTAAAATTTTGTATTTAATTAAGCCGGGTCTCTACAATAAATACTATAAAAAACAAATTATTTAAATGTGACCCATAACTAAAATATTTCAATCTTCACTTGATGTAAAACATTTCATATCAATTTTCAATCTATCTCTCCATACATATATATATATATATATATATATATATATATATATATATATATATATATATATATATATATAATTGAAAGTAAAAAATTATCATGGTTAAAACATTTGTGTTGTATGGTACTCACTATGAAGCAAATGCGCAATTCATTTTGTGTTGTGGAATTAAAAAAAGTATTAATAATACAAACTCTATTTTAATGTGTACCATAAGTAATATAATTCAATGTCCTTTTTAAGTAAAATATGTGAACATCAACTTTATATAAAATATCAATATATCAACAATGGTGCACTATAAAATGATTTGGTACATTCATTTCAACTCTATATTGAAAAATAATTTGATGTACTAGATTTTAATGAAAAAGTGTTGCATCATTTAGTGCATTGAATTGATTGATATTGCACTTCAAAACAAATAAGTTGCATTTATTTAAGTAACTATTAAGTGAAGGTATCAATATTATGATATGGTAAAGTTGGGGTGAATTACATTACATATTGATATCAAATAACATAGAATAAAATACAAACACAAATATGAGAAACATAATGTCAAAGAACCCAAAATAATAAAAACAAAATAAAATAAATGTGATTAAAATAGGAATAAATCACACAAATAAAATGAAAAGGAATATAAAACAAAATAGTGAACATAACGAATGACAATATATAAACACACTCTTAAAGGTAAATATATGATGAACATATAACATCAAAGGATTATATAAGGAGAGATATTATCAAATTTGTTGAATTTATAATGATGGTTGAAGCACATGTAGTTTCTTTTCAATTTAGCATGAACTTGAACCATAAACAATGCAACAATACATTATACAATTGTTGCAGTAACCAAGATCACAAGAAGAATAACCATGCACAAGAACAAAATAAGTTATCATGGGAAAACCCTTCTCAACCAAGGGAAAAACCCAACAATCCTTTGCTATTGAGACAAGATAAGATCACCCTTTCACCACAAACCCTAGTGCACACAAGAGCGTTTTCTATGACCAAGAAAACTAGTGCATAAGATAAGTGTGCACTTCACCACTACAAGTAGGTGTTGAGAAAATGAGTGTGTGAGTGATCCACAATGGGGATATAACTCTTATTTATACATGACCTAGCACATCAAATGGATGTTTCTATTGGAACAATAGGGCCAACTTATATAACTCAAAAATATAATTAATATTTACACAATATCAATTATGTTTACATGGTGGGGATGACTTGTACCCTTTACAATACAAATTATGGTTTTACCAAAGTCTTACTCTTTGCCAATATATCAAGGGATCTCACACATCCTCTAGTGCTCTACCACTAGGCACACATTCACCTGTGCTCAGCCACAGGGACTTCACTCTCAAAAGATTAACTCAACTATGTCCATAGGAGTACTATTGGGAGAGCCATCTCAAGTCGACTCAACTAAGTCCATAGGGTTCTGACATGAGACCATATAAATTCATCTCAACTCAATCCATAGGAGCACGACAAGAGACCTTACACATCATCTCAACTTAGTCCAGAGGAGAATGACTCACCCATCACATGGGCGTTCTCACATATCGTCTCAACTCAGTATAGAGGAGAACAACTTGGAGAATATCTCATGAAGTTGCAATCATCAACACTCCCTCTCAGCTAGGGAGGCATTCTCCACCATGACAAGTCTCTCACGGAAGTACTCGACCTTCATCCTGGCAAGCGGTTTGGTGAAGACATCTGCAACTTGCTTGTGTGTAGAAAGGTACTTCAGATGTACTTCTTTCCTCTACACCATATCTATGATTTAATGGTATTTGATCTCAATGTTTTTTTATTTATCGTGAAATAGAGGATTCTCTAAGAGATTCACACATCTTTGTTTATCACAATTGATAACAGTGGAATCCATCTCATGTCCAAATAAGTTTGCAAGGATCTTGTGAAGCCACACTTCTTCACAGACTTCCACACATAATGCAATTTACTCTGCTTCTGCAGTACTCAAAACCACATAAGTCTATTTCTTGTTGCACTAGGAAACCATGGAAGATACAAAGTTAAAAAAAAATCAGAGGTGCTCTTCCGGTCCACTATGCTCCATGACCAATCTGCATTGGCATATCCCTACAATCTCATGTCTAGTGTGTCTCAGTCGATAACCAATTGTACCTCATAAATATATCAACACATGCTTCACTTCTATCTAGTGTGTCTATCTCGGCTGACTCATAAAGTGAAAGAGTACAGTCATTGCATAGAGTATATCAAGTTTGGTGTTAACTAGATACATCAATGATCCAATCAGTTATATGTAATGTGTGGATAAATATCTCCTAAATTAGAATAATCCTCGTTCATTTTCTTCAAATTCATCACCACCAGTGTAGGCATGGATCTAGAGTCTATCATCCCAAATTTCTTTGATATCTCCACTATGTATTTTCCTTGACTCAGAAAAATCTCATCAATCCTCTGCCACACTTCTAGTCCCAAGAAGTAATGCATCATACCAAGGTCCTTCATCTCGAATTCAAAATGCTATGCATGCTTGCGTTAAACAATAAGGCTTTATGAACCAGTAAGGAATAATTCATCAACATATAGGACTAAAATCAGGCACTCATCGCCAACAACGTTGTCGTATAGGTTTGGATCAACAACACTCTTGTTGAATCCCAAACTCATCAAGTATCCATCAATATTTTCATACCATGCTTGAGGTTCCTTCTTTAGTCCATACTAGGATTTCTTCAACATGCAGACATGATACTCCTTCTCATGTATGACAAATCCATCTAGCTACTTGACGTAAACTTCTTCCTCAATCTCACCATTGAGAAAGGATATCTTCACATCCATATGATGTAGTTTCCAACCCATGGATGCTGCAAGGGAAATAATCATACGGATGGAAGTGTATCGAGAAACAGGAGAAAATGTCTACGTATAATCTATTCCCTCCACCTGAGAGAATCCTCTAGCCACAAATCTTTCCTTGTACTTATCGACACTTCCATCAATTGCATGTTTGATCCTATAGATCAACTTGGAAATCACTATAGACTTCCCTTTTGGTCTCAGAACAATATCCCACACATCATTCTTCATGATGGACTGATACTCTTAGGTCATGACATATTTCCAAACTCAATGATCTGTTGCTTCTTCATGAAAAGAAGGCTCAATATCAATGATGTGGCTCATGGCTGAAACATAGCTAACACATCTCCGTGGTCTCTTTCTCTCTCGAAATGTACCATGAGGAGTTGCATGTCCCTCTGCATCCTACAAATTCTATTGAACCCATGCAAAATGTTGATTAATTGTGCTGGTTTTCATTAATGTCAACCCTTGAAGAAAGTTCGGTAACGAATTTCGGTAGCACACAGGTTTGGGTAATGGACCCAAGTTTGTTTGATGGATAATGGTACGAGTTTTGATATATTTGCAGGTAATACTATTCTAGATGGATAGTACATGTCATGTCATTTATAATGGTACGTGGAACATCACATAACTCCTCACAGTTAGAGAGTTATGGCCATGTGAAGTTGGAGAACCCTCACGAGTCATCTAGAAGCCCCAAAAGGTCAAAGTAGTTAAAGTGGTTGCAAAGAAGAAATTATTTAAATAATAAAGTGAAGTGATGAGTGTATTATAAGTGAAAGTGGATACAAAATAAATTATTTAAATAATAAAGTTACTGGAGAAACTACTATGTGGACAAGTGGTTAAAAGTGGGTTAGCCCTAAAATAAGGAAAGAGGGTTAAGATGGTTAAAAGGTAATTTAAATAATAAAGTGAAGTGATGAGTGTACTATAAGTGAAAGTGGATACAAAATAAATGATTTAAATAATAAATTTATTGGAAAAATTACTAAGTGGACAAGTGGTTAAAAGTGGGTTATCCCTAAAATAAGGAAAGTGGGTTAAGATGGTTAGAATGTAACCCCTCGAGGAAGCTACATGAAAGTATAAATAACAGGAAAGGATCTCTCATTTTTAATCATGCTTGAGCATATTGAATATCTACAAGTAACTGAGGTAACCAAAGGATATCTAAGGTGAATTTCATAGGGAAGGTGAAGTAAAGAAGGCCGAAATTCAAGGGATGATAAATTCTTTTGACAATGATTTCTAAGGTATGTTATTTACAGGTCATCTCACCATTTTCGCAATAACATTTTTTATATAATTATTTGTAATGATAAATATGGAGGTAATTGAGGAAACATATCCAAGTATATGTGATAAAAATTTCATCTTGTGGGTCATTGTATTTTTGGCGTTACACACCGTGGAAAATAGGGTTTGTTGCTAGTCATGAAACTAGTCTAAAATAGGTGCTTCGGGTAAAAATGTCATAACCTCTTCATAACAAATCCAAATTTAGTAAGAAAAAATGTATTGATTGTAGTACATCCTGTAGTATTCTTTGAACAATTTTCAAATCCAAATAACAAATATTCTGTGTGTAGCACGCTCTACAAGTTCGCTCTTTAGAATAAGCCATAATTCAACAAGGTATGTCATTTTTGCTATAAATCCTTTTATGAGAGGTTCCAAGCAGTGAAACTTGGAGGAATTACATAAATACACTGAAGAACATTGTGTACTATTTTCATATCTTTATTCATTACAGGTACATAGTTATGATTATTTCAAGTTAGGGTTGTTGACTAATCCAAAATTAGTCATGTGAGACTAAAGTAAATTTTTTATGAAAATGCTAGTCTCTTGTTTAAGTTAAGCAAGGTTTGTAGGTATGTGATCATATACACCAGGTCTATTACAAAGTTACAAATCAGATTTGGATGATGAAATTGATGAGGGATTTTGGTTGAGGTACATGTTGGGTACATGTTGAGACAAGTAGATGATGAGTTGGCACATACATGAGGTGTATAGTTGATGATGTTGGTACATACTTGGTACATGGTTGGAGGCACTTGTTAGTAGTATTATTGATAGATGGTTTATCGATGATGTAACATACTTGTCTTGGTATATTATTACAAGTACATATTGATCTTGGTGATGATTATGAGTTGTTTTGTTATGCTTGGTTGATGCACATCTTACTGATATTGTGCATATGGTTGAGAGTGGTCTTGGTGATTGATCTTGGTGAGTAGATCTAATTTGGTTGATAATATTGATGAGATAGGTTGTTTGGACATGTTATTGTGATAGGTTATTTGTACAATTTTGGTGCATTATTGATGCAATTGTTTATGGTACAAGTTGAGGTACATGTTGATGTATGGCACATGTTGGAACAAGTTATTGGTATAGGTTGTTACTGTTTGTTTGGTACATGATGATTGGTACAGGTTTATAGTAGTATATATTACAGTGATAATGTGACAATGGTTCTATCATTATACTTCTACGTCAGGGCAGTTGGACAGGGCAAGGACATGTGGTTGTAGCCACCTTCCGGTTGTTGCCACCTTCTGGTTGTAGTCGAAGAACATAGGGGGTTGTAGCCTCCTTCTAGTTGTAGCCAAAGAATTGGGGAGTTGAAGCTTCCCTCAGGTTGTAGCCTGAGAAACTAGGGGGCTAGAGCCTCCTTCTAGTTGCATCTAGAAAACCGAGGAAGTTGGTGCTTCCAATGAATGTAATTCTTAAAGATATATAAGAAAAAACATTTTGTGGTTTTCTCCCGCTTTGGGTTTCCACGTAAAAATGTTAGTGTATTGTGTATGTGTATGATTTCTCATTTGTTCATTGTTTATTTACTCTGCAAGTATTGGATGATAATGATACATTGATATAACACTTGCATTTTGTGGTTAAAATGGATTAAATTGTTATATTACTAATTCACCCCCCTCTCTCTAATCCAATGATTGGTATCGAAGAATGTTCCTTCAGAAATCAGTTTAACCACTGGAAGGAGATCATGGATTATTCTGAGAATGGAGTACCAATGTTTAATGGTTAGAATGGTTTAAAGTATGATATGTTGAGTGGAAGGATGAAAGTATTTTTATAGGCATAGGGGTACTATATTTGACTATTAGTCATTACAGGATATGAGAGTTCAAAAAGGGAAAAGATTGTAGCCAAGAAGGAATTGAAGAAGAATAAAAAAATAGAAATGGATTTTATCTCAAAATGATTACCTAATCCAACAAGAGAAAAGGTTGGTAATTGTTCATCATCCAAAGAACTTCGGGATAAGTTACATGACATATATTCTTCACCCATCACAGATTCAGAAAATGCAAAGAAGATGTAGGTACAGATCAAGAATAAGTATGTTCACCGTGTCAAACAAATTAAGAAGATGAAGAGTACCTAATCAACAGAGGTATGTTGTTTTTCTTTAATTTTGAAAAATGCAGACATATTGAAATAGAATGTCGTGAGACAGAAGAAATAATTCAAAAGGAAGACAATTATGAAGAATAATTGATTAGTGTTTTAGATGAACTAAGAAAAGAAAGAGAATAAAACAAGCCACTCAAGAAAGAATTTATGAAACAAAAATAAAGTGTTCGCATTTTTGAAGAAGCCCAGTAGGTCATCGAGAACTTAAGAACTCAACTAGAAGAAGCCAGAAAGATCGAAGAAAATCTTGAATATCAAAAGTAGTATTTGGAAGCCAACATAGCAGCACAAAAGGAAGAATATGAAATGAGAGAGAATATATTGACATATAATCTTAAGGAAATAACTGATGATATAAACCAGCGTGAGGTAGAGTTTGGTCAAAAAGAGAAAGGACTTGAAGAAGAAATAATCACATTAAATATCCAACTTGAAGAAGCTAAAAGAACATAAGAGGTCATGAAGTCTCAAATAATGAATAAAGAAGAAGAGGTTGAGAAGAATGAATAAGAAGTTGTCACTTTGAGAAGTAAAATGGTCAAGCTCAGCAAGAATGTTGAAGAGGAAAAAACATCCACATTAGTTATAGAGAATGAAGAGAAGCACTCTAGGTTGCTAGAAAAGAAGAATGAAGAAAATAGAAAGAGTTGTGCAGAAGTACTCAAAGGAGGAATCATGGTCAGCCAGAATCTAAGAAAACTATTGAATATACATCTTCAAGAAGACCATCCATGTTCAAGCCACAAAGAAGCTTCAATCATGATCATGATCAGTCAAGGAAGAAATTCAAAAGGACTACACCACAAAGAATATCATTCACTCCCAAGTATGTGAATATATTTTATGGTCATTATTTTTATTGTACTAATTTTTGACATAAGGTTGCAGATTGTCGGGATTGTAAAAGAAGTTTTCAAGAAAGAAATGCCTACATGGCCCCATGTAACAATGAATGTTACAAATTTCATAACTATGGACACATAGCTAGTGATTGTAGAAGCATGATTGATACTTCCATGAAATAGAACACTAATATAGGATATAAGAAATTATGGATAAGAAAACATGAAGAATAGGTGAATAAAGACCAGGTCAAAGAGATCACAAGATTCCCAATAAAACAAGATGAATAAAATTCTACAAAGAAAAAGAAAGATGTCACATACAAAAAGTTTTGGAAAATAACTGAAAGAAAAGAAGGACATTTAAATAATGAACAGGTTCAAGAGATTGTACTTTCAGCCATTGTAGTGAAAGATGAATCCATAGATAGAAAGAAAGAAGTTAGATCTCAGAGAGATGATGAATCTACCAGTGAAAATGATGATGAATACACATCAAAGAAGGAATTGTTTTGAGCCATTCGTCTTAGAGACTTTGAGGTAATACAAATATTAGACAGGGGGATTCTATGTGATAGTTATGATAGACCAAAGAACTATCCTTCAAGCAGCTTGCAGAGTTTGAGTAGACACATCTAGAGTAGTTAGTTAGGAGAAGTATAATCTGTTGTAGTAGTAAAGACTTCATGATAGTATAGTGATAAATGGGTCAACATTATGGACAGTTGTGCAGTAGAGTCTTGGAAAATATTGATAGAGATGGATTTGTAAGAACACTTAGCATGTTTGGACAGATAAATGACAGTGGACGAGAGCATGGATTCATACATTGGTTCAGAGAGTGGTTCATAGATAAAGGAACATTATTGTAATGGATGATAATTACACAGGAAATGGCTCGAATAATGCTAATGGATTCCAAATTGACAGAGTTTTTTTTTTTGACACATGTAGTGCATACAAAAGTTCACATTCAAAATAGATTAATTCTCAGAAACAACAATGACAAAAATTCCTACGAGTTATGGAAAGGAAGACCATCAAATGTGAAGCACTTCAGAGTATTTGGAAGCAAATGCTACATCAAAAGAGAAGATTTAAAAATGGGAAAGTTTGACTCTTGTGTGGACAAAGGAGTACTTGTTGGTTACTCAAGTACAAGGAAAGAATACAATTGTTATAATATGATATTTAACAAAGTTTTTGAAAGCATCAATGTAACAATTGATGAAACAAGTGGACGAGAATCAAAGGAGGAAGAAAATGAATCAATGGAGAAAATTTACGAAGAAGAATAAAAAAATGAAGAAGATCAGACAGAAGTAGAAGAGTAGGTTCAACAAGTTCCTCCATAGACACCTAACAAAAAAATACAGAAGAATCATCCTTTAGATCCGATTATTGGAAACAAAGATGCAGGCGTTGAGACTAGAAGAGGAATCCATTCATCAGAACAACTTCACCTAGCACTCTCATCCACAATTGAACCAAACAATTTTGAAGAGGCCAACAAGGATGAATTCTGGAATAACACCATGGATGAAGAATTGAATCAAATAGAGAAGAGTGACACTTGGGAATTGGTTCCAAGACCAAAGAATAAGAATATGATTGGCTCAAAGTGGGTTTTCATAAATAAATTGAATGAAGATGGAAAGGTTACAAGGAACAGAGCTAGATTGGTATATAAAGGATACCCACAGGTTGAAGGAGTCGAATTTGAATAGACATTTTCCTCATTTTCCAGAACGGAAGCAATCTAATTGTTTTTAGCTTATGCATTCTCCAAGAATATTAAAGTGTATCAAATGGATGTGAAATCAACTTTTATGAATGGGGAACCTAAAGATACGTATACATCAAACAGCCAGAAGAATTTCAGTTGTTTGATAATGCATATTATGTGTGTAAATTGAAGAAGGCCGTGTATGTTCTAAAATAGGCTCCTAGAGAATGGTACTATAGACTAGATAAATATCTACAACAGGCAGGTTTCAGAAAAGGAAGTGCATACATCAACCTCTACATAAGGGTAACTCAAGATGATGTTTTATTAATTGAAGTTTATGTTGATGATATTATTTTTGGAAGTACTGATGACAGGTTAAGCCAGAAATTTACAAAGGATATGCAGAATGAATTTAAAATGTCATTACTCGGATAAATATCCTTATTTTTGGGTCTTCAAATACATCAAAGAAACCAAGGAATTTTTATTTCCCAAACTAAGTATATCAGAGAAATGCTAAATAGGTTCAGAATGGAAGATTGCAAACCAATTACCACTCCTATGAAAACCAATTGCAAGTTGAGCAAAGATGATCATTCAATGTCTACAGACCATAGGAAATATAGGTCAATGATTGGTAGCTTACTATATGTGATAGCATCCAGACCAGATGTAATGCAGGAAGTTAGACATGTGGCATGATTTCAAGAAACACCAAAGGAATTACATGTCTTAGTAGTGAAGAGGATTTTTAGATATCTCAAAGCAAGAGAAGAGTTTTCATTATAGTATGCAAAAGAAAAGGATCTATCACTTGTTGCCTTCATAGATTCATATTGGGCAGGTTGCATTGATGACCAACAAAGCACCAGTGGAGCAACATTCTACTTGGGTGAGTGTTTAGTATCTTGGATAAGAAGGAAACAATTATCAATATATTTATCTACACCCTGTTATCACCCCCATAAATTATGGGAATCAACTTATGACTTGGATATTATGGATATTATCTGTATCTAGTGTTTTTATTGGCAATTGATTTTTCAGTTTACAAAAAGAAAAAGAAAAAGAAAAAGAAAAGAAAAGAGAAAAGAAAAAGAAAAAGAAAAAGAAAAAGAAAAGAAAAGAGAAAAGAAAAAGAAAAATAAAAAGGAAAAGGAAAAGAAAAAGAAAGAAAAAAGAAAAGAAAAAGAAAAAGAAAAGAGGGCATAAAAGAATTGAAACAAAAGCCCCATGCAATAATAGTAACTTGGTCATACCTTTCAAGCATGACCAAGTTCTTTTAAATTTTCAATGTTGATAGGTTAGAGAATAAATCTGACCAGACTGTATAATCCTGGTCAGATAGCCCCTAGGTTAGATTAGTGAATAAATCTGACCAGACTGTCTAATCCTGGTCAGATAGCCCTTAGGTAGAGTAATTTCTTAACCCAACAGTTTAATCTGAGTTAATTGTCCTAGGAAGATAGGTTAGCATGTAGGTTAGTTGTTTCATTAGCTTCACCCCCTTGAAAAAGATTAATAAAGATGTTACACCTTGTTCCAAATTCCTAGGAATAGTTTGATTCGAAACCCCATGGTGGTATCTCTTTGAAATGTGAAGAAAAACCAATAAAGTGCTTTATCCTAATTTTTTCCCAAAGCTCATATATATCCGCTCATGATTTATGTTACTTTTAATTTCCAATGGTCCAGATCACAGCGCCTAGATCAACGGCTCACAAAGCATTCCGGACCCCCCCTAGTGTTCTGCTTTTAATAAAGG
>JASDQU010104971.1:205797-256553 GCA_032191745.1 Picea mariana
ACCCCCCCCTCCGTTCTGCCTTTAATGGAGGGGGGGGGGTTCGGAATGGGTATTAATAAACACGCTAAGATCTGCGGTCAGGAAACTAGCGCACAGATCAACTGATCAAAATGGATTTCGGAGCCCCCCTGGTGTCCTGCCTTTAACCAAAGGGGGGGGGTCCAAAAAAGATATTTCCTTCGGCAGGCCCCTGTTCATACGTGGCGTCGGTTTATTGGTTTTCAAGTCCCATCCTTCACATGCTCTCTGACAGCCCGTCACTCCGGGATGTCATCCTCCACTGATGACACTTGCTCTACTGATTCCCAAGTCACGTCCCATCCCATAACAACTGCCAGTCCGTGTTGTCAGTCTCTAACCCTCTTCACTCATGAACAACCCCTTTTGGCGACTTTTACCTCAAATCACCAGCCTCCACGTCACCCCTCTGTATGCTTTGACCACCGTCATCTGCCACCTCATCCCAAGTGGCCCGTTATCCATTTATTACAGGATAACATACCCGTTATCCTGCTAACCTATCTCCCGCGCCAAACCGACCCATTCTTGAATAAAACTATTGTTTCCCTTTTCATTCATTATTCATCCATCGCGCCAGAAACCTCCTATTCCTCCATTGCTTCAGCGTCGCCTTCACCCGCAGTTAGTTAACCCCACTAACGTATTGTTTATTGCAGGTACAGTTACTGAAATGGTGTCTAAGCCAAGACAAGTGGAAGGAGAAGAGAATCCTTTTCTTCCTCCTCCTGTCGACTTAGACAAAATTCCCTTGGTCGATAAAGATAGATTGATAGAAGATACTATTTGCAGTTTCAACTTTTCTGATCTACAGTCATGGCTCTAGGAGGTTTTCCTGGACCAGAGCAATGAAATTGGACTCTGGGAGTCCAATTTTCCCCTGCATCTCTTTCCCCAAATTCATCATTTCCCAGAATTTTCCCTCAAATGCCAAGCCCATTATGTCCCCGACCAGAAAGCCATCGTTTCTTCATCTGGAGACGTCCTCTTTTTCATCACCCCCGAAGATATTGACCAGATGATGCAAATACCCTGTGTTGAATCTGTGTCCCCATTCAATTTAGAAATCCTCACTGAGTTATATCAAAAAATGACTTTCCCTCAGAGAGCTCAGATATTTGAGATTTTCCTCCCCACTTCCGCTCCACTCCCTTCCACCAATCCCCCTTACCCTTCTTCCATGTTCTCCACCAAAGGAAATCAAATCATTTCTTCCCTGTGTGCCCTGCTTGGTTACTATTCTGATTAATGGGTAGATGAGCCCATCCTGGGTTTTCTGTCCATTTTCTCAAATGATGAAAAGCCCACCACGCAGTTCGACTACAGCACCTTCTTGGCCGATAATATTCATGAACAATTCGTGAATTTCGGCACAGAGGGGATGTTCAGATATTCTTCCATACTGGCGTACATGTTTGTTTACTTTCAAGCCGACAAATTCAGTTTCTCCATGCAGAAGATGGATGCAGACAGAAGGCCCCAGCCAGTCACAGCATGGACTTCTCTTCTGAAACGTAACTCTGATGAATACGACTTCAAATMTTTCATTGATCGGTTTTACCACCCAGTGGTAAGCATGCTGAGCGRCAGGACTGAGCCACAAATAAATGAAGAGGTCCAGAGAATTCTACARCTCTCGGACAATGCAAAGACAGGAGACTGGTACTTGTATCAGAATCACACTGAGATCCGAGTTTACGGGTGCGAATTGGAACCCTACAAGCTGCCAAAATATGTACCGGTAAGGATTTTTTCATTAGAATAAATTAGGCAGATAATGAATTCTGATGATATTCACTTTGTTTCCCTGAAGAAGAAGCAGCAATTGCGAACAATTGCGAATCAAGGGGCAGATTGGTTCTTTCATCTGCAATAGTCGAGGTGCAGGGGAGGAAGCAGGCAGAATGTTAAAGGAGATGAAATTCTTTACAAGTTTCACCTGACACTATGATCCATGCGGGATCATTTCTGAAATGAGAGTGAAAAATAAGAATGTCCCATATGCACATGAGTCCAAGCCAAAGATCGAGAAGTTTGCAAATCAAACAGTTTGGATGCCTGATACATTGATGGACGTGGAACAACAAGTTGAAGTGGAACACCAGGTGCCCTCAACAAGTGTTCCACCCACTACCACACCTCAGTTTCCCAAGGAGAAGAGGCCCCGAAAGGAGTCATCTCCTCTTGTAACAGAGGTGTCATCAGAGGAGTTTAAGATGCACACCAAAAGGCCAAAGACATTTTCAATGCCTGGCGTGACAGTAGAGTAAGAAGTCCCATCTACCACAGTGACCACCATAGGGGTCAAGCCAGTCACTCTACCTTTTGGTTCGAGCCAGCATAAGGCAATAACAATAGCAATGAAATCCACTAATTCTCCCCTAGATACGGAGCCAAGTAAAACTGGTCCCAAGTTGGGAATTTTTGAAAAGTATGATTTGATCAAAAAGAAAAACCAGACCCTCACTAGCAGCACTTATGCCCAGTTCCAGAAGCAGTCATCTACAGCTCAGCATAGGCTTCTGTCAGCCTTTGACACTGAAAAGGGTAGGATGCATATGGCCTACCTCCAAGCACAGGTACCGGATCCCAAGGTTATTTCAGATTACAAGAGGGCCACTTTCGAGTTCCAAGTGAAAGATGTGCATCTAGCAGATTAGATGGATCTACATAAACAAACAGGGGAAATGGTTTTTCACACATTGGCCCATGCTTCAGCTTCTACAACAAAGTTTCAAGTGTCTTTGGACAATGCTCAGACCCAACTAAAGCTGGAGAAAATATCATCTTTCGCGAAAGACAACAGAATTAAGACGCTAGAGGAGCTGGTCCTCAAAATTGGTTATGACTAGACGAACTTCAAGGTTGTCGAAGAGATGATTAAAAAGAAAAATGCTGACATCACATCCTTAAGAAAACAGCTGAAGCTCCCACCTACAGAGGACTCACAGGCCAAGGAGATAGCAGAAAAGGAAGGTGAAAAGGATGAGATGTTAAAGTTACTCATGGAGAAGAATGCTCAGCTAAAAGAGATGGAGGCTGAGATGGAGAGACTGCTAAAGGAGAAAGAGTAGGCAAAGCCAATGGAAGGCATTCCATTGAGTGCTATCCCAATTCCAGGTTTGAGCACAGCAACAGTGACATCCATTCCATCTGCAACATCAGTGCCACTACCAGAAGGAACAAGAGACCTTTCCAAGTCCATGGAGAGGATGAACTTGCAAGAGTCAGAAATCAGTAGGCTGAAGAAAGAAGTGGAGAACCTACAAGAGCTAAAGACTTCTTTCCAGACAAGCCTATCCAAAGAAAAGCAGGTGAATGAGAAAATAATAAAGGAGTTACAGCAACTCCAAAAGCAGACAATGACAGGGAAGACATTGGCTGAGGTCAAAGAGATTGTGTGGACATATATTTCCAAGTCCATAAATGAAATCTAGCCAATGGTTCAAATCATGTTTGAACAAAATGAGTTGCTCGAAAGGAGAAAACAGGCTGTTGATAAAATCAGAATGGAGCTGGGAGACATGCCGGCACAAGCAAATGAAATCATCAGGTTCCTGAATTCCAAGACCAGGGAGGAACTTGAAGAACTAAAAATCGAGGACAGGACGGAAACTATACTTGAGGTAAAAAGGGTTCTAACCAAAAAAGGTCTCATGCTTCAGCTTGAGGAGAAGATTCAAGTCATGGATCAAGGAGTACAGAAGTTTTTCAATAAGATAGATGTTCTCCAAAGGAAGGGCCTACCTGGCCTGAAAGTCATTAATGACAAATTAATGACACTCCCTGATTACAAGAAAAGGCTGACTGAAGTGTCTAAGGATAGTTCCAAGTTTGCAGGGATACAGGGAAGCATCATAGGTAAAGAATTCATGGATGCCTTGCAGTTGGATATTAGTATCCAACATGAAATTAAACACATATTCACCATCAAGCCTACATTTAATAAATATACAGACATGGATGAAGTGTATCGGAGATTGCTTAAAGTCACAGTGCCAGGTCATCTCAAATGGGAAGAACTGTGTGATCTACTAGATTAGCAGATGAGCTGTCACAATCCAGTCACCTGTCCAGTCAGAAGAGGTTGCGAAGGCGCCTCGCCAATGGCCTACCCCAAAAGTTCCACAAACAGTTGTATCGAGTCATCAAGCAGTTTTGATTAGTTAAGTTAGTTAGACTAAAAATAGAATGAGCACGTCCTGATCAGTTATGACAGGAACATTTGTATTTTGAATTATAAATACTTAATCTTTCAAAGTATTGGGGGTTGTTGATTCTCACACTCTATTGCAATCAAACTGTACTATTTTTGAAGAGATCTGCCATTAATAAAGAAGAGACACTTTTACAGGATTCTTGCGTATGTTCACTTGTGATGTTGATTTTCTAAGTTAAAAGTTTTTCTTTCTCTGTATTCATTTTGTTTTCTGAATCTAATCTTTATGAATAGCATTATGTTGCAGGATTTATCTTTGATACCCTGTTTCCGATTCTAAAGATTTAAATGTTTATCTTCTAATATCTTCAATTAAGAAATTCTTAACTGCTTGTTAGTTGAAGTTATTTTCCTCATCTGTTCTTCCCTCCATCATTTTAAATTACTAAAGATCCAGTGAGTGTATTATCTCACCCTGTGAAGGTTTTCTTTGGCGTTTCTGGTTGTATCTGATATCTTATTAAATACGGACCCCATAGCCCAATGGATGTGTAGACCGTCTCAACCAACTTCAAAAACTCTTTTATAACCAAACCAACAGTTTCTTTAACTAGCCTAATATCTGAAATAAAAAACAGAGCTAAATCATATAAGGAGATCCCTCTCTGAAGTTGGAAGGGCTAGATCCCAGCTTTAAAAGCGGTTGGTTAAGGTTACCTTTGTAGATTTCTTCTTTTTCAACCTCTAGGAAATTTACCAAGTGCTAACACACCCGAAGCAGAGTATATTTCAACAAAAGTATTTTGTACTCATGTTCTATGGATGAATTTTTTTTTGAGAGATATTCAGGTTGAGTATGTTGAGCCCATTCCAATCTATTTTGATAATACAAGCACCATCAATATCTTAAAGAACCCAATGATGCACTCCAAGACGAATCACATTCCAATCAAGTGTCACTTTCTATGGGAACAAGCTACAGAGAAGAACATCAGATTTGAATATGTGGACACAAAATAACAAGTGGCTGCCATCTTTAAAAATCCTCTTCCATGGGAAACCTTTGAGTATCTTTTTTAGAGACTTAGAGTAATTTCTACTCCAAAATGAATGTATCTTTTCTAGAGACTCGGAGTAATTTCTACTCCAAAATGAATGTATCTTTTCTAGAGACTCGGAGTAATTTCTACTCCAAAATGAATGTTTTTGAATGCTTATCTTATATGTATTAGATTTACACGAGGAAGCACCATAAAAAGGACAGTTAAGGTTGGGAGATCAACTTCATGAAGAGTTCAGTTGGGGGGATCACTCATGAATGGAAAGATACCTTTGCCATTGATGACAAAGGGGGAGATATTTATCAGATGCAAAGGTAAACACTTGGAGAAAGAGCACAAAGGCATGGTTCCAGGGGGAGAAATGGTCACAAGCAGGAGTAAGAGTAACAAGACTTCACTATTGCATCATATTGT
The DNA here is from genome assembly GCA_032191745.1 of Picea mariana. Taxonomy (NCBI): domain Eukaryota; kingdom Viridiplantae; phylum Streptophyta; class Pinopsida; order Pinales; family Pinaceae; genus Picea; species Picea mariana. The sequence continues at coordinate 211,450 of JASDQU010104971.1, forward strand.
TTCCATCAATGCCAAAGGGGGGTATTTTTGATCAATTGGATTGGTTGTCATTGATTTCAACTTTTGAAGAAAGTCTGGTAGCGAATTCTGGTAGCACAAAGGTTTGGGTAATGGACCCAAGTTTGTTTGATGGAAAATGGTATGAGTTTTTATATATTTGCATGTAATAATATTCTAGATGGATCGTACATTTCATTCCATTTCCAGTGGTATGTGGAACGTCACATAACTCCTCACGGTTAGAGAGTTATGGCCATGTGAAGTTGGAGAACCCTCATGAGTCATCTAGAAGCCCTAAAAGGTTAAAGTGGTCAAAGTGGTTACAAAGAATAAATTATTTAAATAATAAAGTGAAGTGATGAGTGTACTATAAGTCAAAGTGAATACAAAAGAAATTATTTAAATAATAAAGTTACTGGAGAAATTACTAAGTGGACAAGTGGTTAAAAGTGGGCTAGACCTAAAATAAGGAAAGTGGGTTAAGATGGTTAGAAGGTAATTTAAATAATAAGGTGAAGTGATCAGTGTAATATAAGTCAAATTGGATACAAAAATAATAAATTTAATGGAGAAATTACTAAGTGGACAAGTGGTTAGAAGTGGGTTAGCCCTAAAATAAGAAAAGTGGGTTAAGATGGTTAGAAGGTAACCCATTGAGGAAGCTATATGAAAGTATAAATAAGAGGAAAGGGTCTCTCATGTTTAATCACACTTGAGAATATTGAATATCTACAAGTGATTGAGGTAACCAAAGGATATCTAAGGCGAATTTCAGAGGGAAGGTGAAGTAAAGAAGGCCGAAATTCAAGGGAGGATAAATTTTTTCGATGATGCTTTCTAAGGTATGTTATTTACAGGTCATCTCACCGTTTTTCATAAAAAAATTGTTTCTATAATGATTCATACCACGAACTCTGGAGGCCATTGAGGAAACATATCCAAGTATATGTGATAAAAATTTCATCTTGTGGGTCGTTGTATTTTTGGAGTTACATGTCATGGAAAATAGGGTTTATGGTTAGTCCTGAAACTAGTCTAAAACAGGTGTTTCGGGTAAAAACGTCATAACTTCTTCATAACAGATCCAAATTCAGTAATACTAAATGTATTGGTTAGATTAAATTCTATAGTATTTTTTGTACAATGTTCATATCAATAAAACAAATATTCTGTGTGGGGTACGCTCTACAAGTTCTCTCTCTAGAATAAGCCATAATTCAACAAGGTATGTCATTTTTTCTATAAATCCTTTTATGAGAGGTTCCAAGCAGTGAAACCTAGAGGAATTGCATAAAATACACTGAAGAACATTGTGTACTATTTTCATCTCTTTATTCATTATAGGTACATAGTTATGATTATTTCAAGTTAGGGTTGTTGACTAATCCAAAATTAGTCATGTGAGACAAAAGTAAAGTTTGATGAAAATGCTAGTCTTTTGTTGTTTAAGTTAAGGAAGGTTTGAAGGTATTTGATCATATACACTGGGTCTATTACAAAGTTACAAATCATATTTGGATGATGAAATTGATGAGGGATTTTGGTTGAGGTACATGCTGAGTACATGGTTGAGACAAGTAGTTGATGAGTTGGCACATACATGAGGTGTAGTGTTGGTACATATTGATGAGTCATAGTTGATGCATGATTGGTACATACTTGGTACATGGTTGGAGGCACTTGTTAGTAGTATTATTGACAAATGGTTTATCGATGATGTAGCATACTTGTATTGGTATATTATTAGAAGCACATATTGATCTTGGTGATGATTATGAGTTGTTGTGTTATCCTTGGTTGATGCAGATCTTGGTGATATTGTGCATATGGTTTATATTTGTCTTGGTGACTGATCTTGGTGATTAGATTTGATTTGGTTGATAATATTGATGATATAGGTTGTTGTGATACATTGTTTGGACATGTTATTCTGACCAGTTATTTGTACAGGTTTGGTGCATGGTTGATGCACTTGTTTATGGTACAAGTTGAGGTACATGTTGATGTATGGTACATGTTGGAATAGATTATTGGTACAGGTTGTTTGGTACATGTTGATTGGTATAGGTTTACAACAGTATATCTCATAGTGGTAGTCTGACAGTGGTTCCATCATTCTACTTCTACGACAGGGCGGTTGTATAGGGCAAGGACATGTGGTTGTAGCCACCTTTCCATTTTAGCCAAATAACATAGGGGGTTGTATCCTCCTTATGGTTCTAGCCAGAGAATTGGGGAGTTGGATCTTCCCTCAGGTTGTAGCCTGAGAAACTAGGGGGTTAGAGCCTCCTTCCAGTTGCAGCTGGAAAACAAAGGAAGTTGGTGCTTCCAATCAATGTAATTATTAAAGAGATATAAGAAAAATCATTATGTGGTTTTCTCCCGCTTTGGGTTTCCATGTAAAAACATTGGTGTACTTTGTATGTGTATGATTGCTCATTTGTTGATTGTTTATTTACCTTGCAACTATTGGATGATAATGCTACACTGATATAACACTTGCATTTTATGGTTAAAAAGGATTAAATTTCTCTTGTACTGATTTGCCCCTCCTCTCAGTAATCCAACATAGGCCTCTTCTTTCCTACTGCAATGTCTATGGGAACATGAACTTGATCAATTGATCAACTAGATCTGTAATTGTTTCCCTTTGAACTATTGAATGGGGAGAAGGTATTGTCTCTTCCTTCTTCTCACTCTCAATATCCATATGAGATTATTTGGATATTCGAAAGTCTATCTCTTCCTCAAAGGTGACATCTCTGCTAACCTCAATTTCTCTCTAACCATTTATGTAGATCCGATATGTCTTTGAAGTTTCATTGTACCCCAAAAATGTACTATTTTTGCCTGAAGGGTCTAGCTTGGTCCTCTTCTCCTTGGGTACATGAAAGTATGATGGATACCCAAATGTCTTAAAGTGTCCAACCTCAGGCTTCACTCTGCTGAAAGCTTCTTTAGGAGTCATGTTCTTTATAATATTATGGGGATGCATGTTCTCAACATATACATTTGTCACGGATGCCTCTGCCCACAAAATCATAGGTAAATTTTGATCATGTATCATTTCTTTGGTCTCCTCAACAATCGATCTTTTCTTCCTCTCTGCAAACCCACTTTGTTGAGGGTTATAAGGAACGAAGTACTCTATCTTGATCCCTACCTCAATACAAAAATCAATGAGATCCATGGAGTTGTACTCTCCTCCATTATCTAATCTCAGCATCTTGATCCTCCTCCTGGTCAAGTTCTCAACCTGATCTTTAAACTCTTGAAATATCGCAAGGACTCCATACTTGGTATTCAAGAAGTAAATCCATGTCTTTCGAGAGTGATCATCGATGAAGAGAACATAGTAAAAATATTCATTCAAGGAAGAAATAGTCATGGGTTGACAAACATATATATGTATAAATTCCAAGATACCCTTGGATCTATTGTCACTGCTTGAAAAGGACCCCTTGACATTATTTCCAAGAGAAAAATCTCTGCAAACACCATCATTCTCAGTATGTATCTCTAGAAGGTCTGTCACCATATTCCCAGAGAAGGAAGGGATCTATAATGTAAATGAGGAAGTCTCCTATGCCATAGCTCCCTCAACCTAATAGTATCATGTAACGAGGCATGTACTAGTCGGACAGTCAATCTGTACAAACTTTTTTCTAGAACACCAATCACCCGAGCATAATCCATGTGTGAGTTCTTGTGCCATGCAAGAAATTTTCCTTTAGAGAAGGTAACCTTGTAGCCTTTATCCTCTGAGGAAGAAATAGAGGAAAGGTTCCTTTTCATCCTAGGTACATATAGTACCTCACTTAACTGGAGAGGTATGTTAGAATCTAGTTGGAAAGAAGAAGTTCCAACTCCCTTCATAGTATATCTGGCATTGTCACCAAGAAAAACATGCAGACTAGAATCTTTCACTACAAGGTCTATAATATGTTCTCTATATCCACTCATGTGTCTAGAATCACCACTGTCAATCAACTAAATATCTCTATTAGTAGGAACGGTACCTGAGAGTGCTGAAATGAAGAAGAATGATTCATATTTTATGTCTTCATCTCTCTGAGGTGGTTCTGAATCAACATCTGCAATGGATGCATGTTGTTTTCCTTTCTTCCTGGTAGGACTATTTCTCACAATGTGTCCATACTTTTCACATATGAAACATTGAATCCTTGAAATTCCTTTTCTATGTTCATGACTTGGAGTTGCTGAAGTTTTCTTGTCTTTGAATGCTTTACTGAAACATCTTCTATTTCTTCTGCCTTTCTTTGTATGAGAAGCAAGGGCTTGATTTTCATCATGATGGGAGTCTTGCACAGCTCTGGCTATAATTCTGGTTTTCTCGTGAGTGCAATCTGCCCATAGACGATCAAACTGAGGTAAGTTTGCTCTTCCACTGATACTTTGAATGAAAGGTTCCCAATGTCTTGGAAGAGAATTGAGAGTAATCATGAAAAGATCTCTGTCTGTCATGGTTTCTCCAATGTCACCTAATTTATCTATGATCTCTTAAATCTTCATGAATAAGGTAGCAATGGTGTCATCTTTCATCATCTTAAGATTTTGAAGTTGGTATTTCAATGTGATAGCTATGTTAGTATTGTTTCTCGCAAACATCATCTTCAGTGCATCATACATTTGATAAGGTGTCTTCAAGGTATATATGTGAGGTACTAGATGATCTCTTACTGAATAGATTATTATCTTCTTGGCTTTGACATCGTCTTCCTTCCATTCATCCTTCTCTTCATCGGTTATTGTTTCCAGTAGAGTCTTTTCTATTAATCTCAATAGGTCATCCTCTTCTAGAGTGATGTGTAATCTTGACTTCCAGAAGATGAAGTTGCTTGACTCATCAAGCCTATCTTCCATCAAATTTGTGTTCCTCATGGCTTGCAGATTCTTCACAGACCCTAACAGCTAGGCTAGAAACCCTAGCTTCAGAAAGCTCATGATGGCTAGAAACCATAGGTTTCGTTAGAATTATGACTGCCAACAAGAAGCCTTGGAGAATCAAAAGAACCCCAGTGAGTTGAAAAATTCCCCAACGACTTGTAGAAACCCTAGAAACCCTAGGGCCAAAAATAAAAGCTTCTTCATTTTTTTATTTGAGAGTTGTACATGGAACGTTGGACTAGGATGTAACTTCCTGTGAATAATTTAGGCCCATCACTTCAATGGAAAGTTCTAAAACTAGCTTGAAAAGGAAAAGGGAAAGGGTTGGTTTGTAGTTGCAACAAGAAGGTGACGACTAGTTTGGAAGTTGTTGGAGTAGCTTGTGCAATGGCTCTTTCAGGAACACTGCTATAATGCCATGTTGAATTTTTAATGATGGTTCAAGAACATGTAGATTCTTTTCAATTTAGCATGAAATTGAACCATAAACAATGCAGCAATACAATATACAATAGTTGCAGTAACCAAGATCACAAGAAGAATAATCATGCACAAGAAAACAAGAAGTTATCATGGGAAAACCCTTCTCAACCAAGGGGAAAACCCAACAATCCTTTTCTATAGAGTCAAGAGAAGATCACCCTTTCACCACAAACCCTATTGCACACAAGAGGGTGCTCTATGACCAAGAAATCTAGCGCATAAGATAAGTTCACACTTCATCCCTACAAGTAGGAGTTGAGATAATGAGTGAGTGAGTCATCCACAATGGGGATCTAACTCTTATTTATACATGACCTAGAACATCAAATGGATGTGTCTGTTGGAAAAATAGAGCCGAATTCTATAACTCAACAATATAATTAATCTTTACACAATATTAATTATATTTACATGGTGGGGCCGACTTGTACTCTTTACAATACAAATTAGGGTTTTACCAAAGTCTTACTCTTTGAAAATATAGAAAGGGATCTCACACATCCTCTAGTGCTCTACCACTAGGGACATGTCCACCTGTGCTCATCCACAGGGAATTCACTCTCAGCAAATGAACTCAACTATGTCCATAGGAGTACTATCTGGAGAGTCATCCCAAGTCGTCTCAACTATGTCCATAGGAGTCTGATAGGAGACCATCTCAAGTCATCTCAACACAGTCTAAAGGAGCATGACAAGAGACCACACACATAATCTCAACTCAGTCTAGAGGAGAATGACTCACCCATCACATGGGCATTCTCACAGATCATCTCAAATCAGTTCAGAGGAGAATGACTTGGAGAATGTCTCATGAAGTTGCAATCATCAACAAAATTTAGTTTTTATTTTCTAACAAAATTGCATGCTACTGTAGCTCATAGATCCATCTTAACTTTGGATCTATGATGCATCGAGATGGATTAAATTTCCTCAACATTTACACATTTCCTAGTCTTTTTTCCATTCTAGAAAAAGGTTTTTACCTTGAGGGATTTTATCCCCCTTGATGCATGAAAGATATGGATTTAAGATGGATCTATGTGGATTATCATAATTTTTAAGCTCAAATTTTATTTGTACAATGTAGATTTCAACATTTAAAAGTCACATATGTGTTTTTTACATAAGATGTTTGTATTATGTAAAACATCATCTTCCCAAAAAAAAATATCTCAAAGAACATGTTTCTTGAAGTTACATATTACTAATAATGATTATTGGAATATTTGATGTTGAATAGATTTCCAAATTAATATTGGATTGATTAAAAGTAGCCAAGGGAATATTCTACTTAGGTAGAAATCATTTTGCATAATCATGACATCAGACTTTGTCATGTGATTGTGAACATTATTAATATTTTCAATGGAGAGATTCCATTACCATGTGTTGCAAGAGGTGTAAACATGGTGTAAGAAGAAAATAACACGTTTATTGAATGGGGTGAATCATGAATAGTTAAACATATTGAATGGTCCCTCTAACAAGTTTAGAATGATCAAATACACACTTTGTTAAGCTATGAATCACATAAAGGGGAGAATATAGATAATATTGATTCTAATAAATTGGAACATTCTTTTTTTATAATGGTGAGAAAAATCATCTATGAGGTACATGGTCAACTTTCATTCTCAATAAAGTTGGATTGTTACATAGATGTTCAAAACAAGGAGATTGCATAGTCATAAATCTTGTCATAGATGTTCAAAACAAGGAAACTACATAGCCATAGATCTCGTAAAAAATGTGGATGAGAATAAAAATTTTAAGCATAAGAGTTTGGGAGTTCTCTCATTGGTATGTTAGTGAAACTATTGTCTTTCAATATATTATCATCGTTGTTACAACATGATATCTTAGTAGGTGGATGTCACAATAGGGTGCATCTTAAAAGTTAAAAGGTATCAATCAATATAATATTCAACAATAAAATCAAAATTTATAATGGCCTTGGAAAATCAAAATTTATAATGGTCTTGGAAGGATTTGTAATAATTAAGGCACAACAAAAATATATGGAGAATAATAGCAAGAATGAGATTGATATAGATAAATTAAACTTTATTTGAGGGAATAAATTCCATAAATTTGTCATTTTTTTTTAATGATGTGTGTTATGTAAGAACTCATAAATTAGTAGTTCATTTTATTTATACATTCCTTCAGTTAAAACTAGAGAAGGTCAATCTGTCTCTTTTCTCCAACATTTGGATGTGAGTTTTGTAAATATTTCTATAGTAGTCTAGTTATAGTATTTGTAAAGAAGGTGGCAAAGTTGGTAAGATACACCAAACCATATTCCTCAATGATTTTGTATGTATCAATGGTTCTTATGCATTTTCATTGGTGCTTATTGTGATCATATTTATTGTACATTTATCTAACTATTTATGGTAATGTATAATTTGCATTCCATAGTGATATGTATACATCCAAGTAAATATTAAATTGTTGTATAATCATAGTGGAATTTGATATATGAGAATGCAATTTCATAATATTGAAATTCAAATGCAATCTTATTGACACTTTTGGAATCCAAATTCACAATTTTATAATTGAAATTGACATCTTCATAATCAAACTTTGTAACAATATTCACATTTTTCTGATTAGTTTTTTTCTCTTTGAAAAAATTTGATATTCACACTTTTCAAAACAAAATTCACTCTTTTTGAAGTCTAAATTCTAACTTTTTTATTCTAACATTTTAAGACCAAATTTCATCAAAATAACCTTATTACCAAAACTGATCAATAAATCATCTCAATATAAGAATTCTCTAAGATGATAGATTTTAATTATTCAAAACATTTTGGTAATTCAATTACTTAAACAAAACAACAATAAATCATATCACTATAAAAATTCTCTACGATGGTAGATTTTAATTATTCAAAACATTTTGGTAATTCAATTACTCAAACAAAACAAGACATATAAATAAGACCATCGCATAAAATTAGTGGAAGGTTTCATTTTAATGATAGATTGACGTGAAAAATGATTTGTATTCCTTAATTACTCACCTTACCAATTAAAAAAAATAAAAATTAATTGACGTGAAAAAGGATTAGTATTCCTTAATTACTCACCTTACCAATTAAATAAATAAAAATTAATTTATTATTAAGTAGTCTTAGTCAATGCAAAAGAGCATTTTCAATGAAGTGTGAGCAAACATTTTTTAAATGGATCATATTTTTTTAATACATGATAAGTACATTTAGAAGTCCAATAGAAATAGATGTATAAAGTAGGTAATACTACCTCAATATCCATATGTTTCTATAATATTAAAAAAGGAAACCATATGTTTCTATAATATTAAAAAAGGAAAAATTGCTTTATTAAAACTTAGGTGAGGCATTGAACAACAACATCGATTATTAAAATATTTACTATATTTTATATTAAACAACTTATTATTGATTAATATTGTTCTAGGAACATGATCCTTTCTCTTCAAATTTTAATTATTATATAAATATAATTTCTTTTCACAAAATTTTAAAATAATACATGTAAATTTATTATAATTTCAAATGTTCTTTTTAGAGAATCAAAACTCTCAAAACCTTTTATTATCAAATAGTTTATATATATATATATATATATATATATATATATTTAAAAATGTAGTGATCCTTCACACTTATAAATCTACGATTAAAATAAACACAACTTCTTTAAAATATTACACTACTTTTACAATAAAGTTAAAAAATCTTCATAATAATTTATTTCAAAAATATCATTAATAATATTTAAATGTGAACAAATATTTTTAAGTTCGAACTCTCGAAGGAGAAAGATCTAATGTCAACATTATAAACCGACTAGAATGATATAATACTCGTACTATTATAGTATTTGGCAAGTGTTAAGCATTCTAATGAATGCTGACCAATCACATCTCTCATAAGCCCATCAATAAAGTAGCTCCAATTTAATATTCAATGTATTGAATATTATGTCTATAATTATATAAATGTATTGAAAGTGTCAAATATACATTTAGTTGGATCACAACCCTACCACTTACATACATATACCATCAAGATTATTGTTGGGGGAACATCTTTTGGCCATTGACTAACTATGGATATGAGAATCTTATCATATTGCATGCACGCGTACACATATATACCTATTACAAAATATAAAATAATGGCCTGCTTTTGGATCCAATCGAATAATTTTGGAGAAATTGCTTTAAAAAAAATTGATACTCAAACAAAGTCTTACATCATAAAATGTAACGATATATATTTTATTCTTTTCTTTGTTGGTATTGGAGAAGGCGTGTAGACAACCTCCATAGTTAGAACAAGAATGTCCACATACAAAGCTTAAGAATAATATATTGCTTTATCTAGTTTAATAATATATCAATATATATACTTTAATAATATATCGATATTATTAAACTATATAATTGCTAGTTCCCTCAACTAACCTTGTAACATTTTCCTTTATTACGCAATCATAATCAGAAAATAAAAAACTCCAACTTGAAAAAATACAATTATCCAAATAAAAAATTGAGTGAAACAAACTCAACCCGTCCAAGTTGAACAAAAGGGTGTCATCTCTGCCTTTCCAGGAAAAAGCTTGGCACTTTCCATGTTTGCATGCTTCACCTAAGAAACTTTCCATTATGGGAGCCTATCTCCATTCAGATATGTTGTTTTGGTTCCATCTATAGACATTCAACATCATTTCACAATTGTTGGTCCATGTAACATGGAAATTAAATAAAGAAACATATAGTGCTTGATCATCCATGGATTATGATGTAGAGAGGAAATTAAATATAGCAATTGCAAGGGTAAAAATGCTAATTTTTTTGTGTTATAATTAATTGAAAAAAATAAAAATAAAATGGAAAATTTCATCATATGAACTGGTCTCCAAGCTCTTTCTTTATGGATTCTAATGTTTTAAGACTTTTTTTTAGATGATCAAGTGGGAACGAATTTGGCCATGCAACCATTCTTGAAGTTCAAAAGAAGAATTGAAGCAAGTGAGTTTTACAATCCTTGCAAAAAAAAAATCAATATAACTTTGTTGAAATGGGAGGAAGATGTCTCAATTTATAGATTTCTCTTAAAGAGGAAATAGAAGGAAATGGAGTTTGTAGTAAAAACTAAGCTCAGGAATGGTCATGTATGACTTTATTGAGTGAAGTGATCTAAATGCTATGGTAATTGCTTGAGGGAACTCATGCTAGAGAGATAATGGAGGTCACTTGTGAAAAAACAAATTGTGAGGTAATGTATATATACAATCTCTTTACAAATGACATGGGAAGACCTATGCTCATGAAATATTCAAGCCAAATAAATTATGGATGTATGACCTTTTAAGGTGGTATGAGTGAATCTGAGCCATGATATATCATAAAATTAATTTTAATTCTATATAAAATATGTTATGGAGAAAAGTCACTTTGTCGGGGCACACAATTGTTAGAGATGTGGCCCATTATGATGGAAGGGTCACAATATACTACTAGCTCATTGAAGGTAATCCTAGTCTAAAGGACCAAAATAATATTGGAAAAGAGCAATGCATATCCAAGTACTTCAACTAGATTTGGAACACTAACATCCCGATGTATGAGTCTCCTTGATGTCACAAAGAGTTATAGTTAAGGATGGGATAATTCATCAAGTTAGTAATCAATCTTGGAAATAATTTATAGATCTAAGGTAGCCTAACAATAATGATAATGGGTACCAAGGAACTAGCAAACCGTTCCATACTTAGTGGGTGATTTTATGTCAAACACTAGAACAAACCATCCATTTAGGAATTAATGATTTGTGCCCAAAACTACTTATTAGTTAAACTACAAATGATGAAAATTGAAACTGAGGTATTGGTCCTCTTAATCAAAACTCGAGAGAAAATGTGTTGTGGTTGATAGGGTAAGATCCGTTGGAGAGGGGAAAATAATTATTCCCTATATAACAACAATAGGTATGTCAAATATCGATAGATGATAATGACTTGAAATAGACACAATAAGAAGAATACATAGTGGGTATGGGGCATAAGAATTCTCTCAAATAGAGCATTAATTATGCTTCACCTCAATCTTGGAGAATCAACGGATTATGTAAATCAAAGAGATAGCATTCAAAGAGAGAGGTGGTGTTTAAAGACACAATTATGTCAATTTGTCACAATCATGCATAGTTCAACAAACAAATAGGTGTAAGAAACTAAAATATTTCCATATAGAAGACATACACAATCATTATTATTATAGATCGACCCATAGGGACATATTATATAGCACCAAGATGTAACTAACTTCCTTGTAATGAAGAAGATGAGTTCTACTTATATTGGTTAATATGTATAAGTAACTCCTTAATTTATACCTTGTTTTTCACACCAGTCAACTTTTTCATTATAAATTCCCAACTATTTGAATGTTTAGTTGACTATCATGTTCGTCTCATAGTTGAATCCTAAGTAAATTACCAAGTCGGCTACTATGTAGAGCTCCCAATTGACTCTCCTATTTGATTGTTGACTCTCAATTAACAATCTCTAGAATATACGAAGATGTTATGAACATGTAAATCCTTCTATACCAGCAACCCTTCATCAAAACAACAGTATATAGATTCAGCAGGTGTAATTACTTCTAGAAATCCCCCATAATGTTGGTTTCTTGAAACCCAAGAAAATATCAAAGTTTCAAAAACATAGATTATGAGAGAGGCTTCATAATTATATCAACAATATGAGCATCTACCTTACAACAAATAACACTTACAAAATTTTCTTATACCAATTGTCTCAAATAATGAGCATGAAGTTGCACATGCTTCATTTTGTTGTCTACAATAAGGTTTTATGTAACCTATAATACATTTTTATTATCTCAATATACCACAATCAATGTCTTGACTGAAAATCCAATTTTTCATTTAAGATGTCAAATACACATAGCAATTTTTCTCGCATCGATTGCACCACAATATTCTTATTCTATGGTTGATAAATAAATCACATTCTACGTTTTAAAATACTACATGATCTATAAATTGTATTGGATATTCCACTGAAAAATTCATAAAAACAAATCTAATAAAATACTGAAATATTTACTCTGAAGGTTAATTTCCTTTAGATCTCAAATTCTTCAATTATTAGTTTTCTTCTTAAAATGTATGAAATAGCTTAAATGCAAAAAATAGAGAATAGAAATAAATAATCACACACCATCCAAAAATAAAAGCAAGATATAACCTGTGAAACCTAATATGAGAGAAAACTCAGATAGAAGGTGAGGTTTCTCTACTCTCTTTTCTTCAAATGCAAGCACAAAGAAATAAACACTCTCTTTGGAGTTTTGTTTGACAGTGTGGTCTGTATGGCCATTGTAAAATGTATCCTCCTCTATTATTCTCTCAAAATACCACTCCTAGGTGATCTCCTCAATAATGGAACAAATACAATGCTAAAGAATGGAACCCCTACTCCTCTTAGTGGCCCAATATTTAACATCTCCTAATAGCCATCTAGGGGTAGGATTTTGACCTCCTCAACCCTCAATTGTCATAAGGTTTTGGACCTTCTATAATCTTATTGAATGTACATATGTTGCTAGCCCCATATGCATGAGCAATGGGAGATAATGTGGCATCCACTCATACCATCTTGGTCAACAAGATAGGTCAACTTGCGAGAGGCATACATTTTGCATACAAGCTCTGATTGACATGATTTTCACATTGTTGGAAAGGTGTCAATGTGTAGAATAACATCAAGGGGTCTTAGATAGATTTAAGAAATTTATGATCCCAAAAAATGCCATTTTATGTCTCAAAATGGCTCTCGAAGGTTTTAAACCCCAATTTTTCACTCTTAAAGCATCGAGATAGATGGATAATAATATAATTGATGCAATCCTCATCATACCTCCCCATTTAGGGAGGATTTCGGTCCCCAAATATTTATTGAATAATGTGAGGAAATTTTTCCTCTACTTTCTTCTTGGAGTACCACTTTGATTTTCTTGTAAGTTGTCCTTTCAACCCAACCTGCCAAAGGTCAAGCTACCCCTATCTTGTAGTTCTGGACCTCTTCTAAAAAACTATGTCCTTTTCCAATTCTTCCTAAGCATATTATGCTAAGTCATCTATGGAAGGTCAGACCTTCTCCTCCTCTTGATCCAACATGGAAGGCTCGTAGAGTTTGATATTATCCATATTCACAACTGAGTAAATCCACATGTATGGGGGTAGGCTAAATTTCTAGGCCTTATCTCCCACCCTCTCCAATATATCTAAAGGTCCATATTGTAGATCCTTGATTTTATTACAAGGAATCTATAGTATTTCCTTGTTCAACTTTGTCTCCCACTTCAAATGAATTATTGGTTATATGTTGATCATGTATGGCCTTGTATTGTTTTGTGAGTTTTTCAGCATCTCCTATACTTGCAAATGTATTTTCCTAATATTCTCAAAAATGTTTTCTACTTTCAATGCATATCTTATGCAGTCCTCCCTCTTATCCATGTGGATATCGGTGGCCACCCACCTCTTCCAACTGGCTCACATATAGTCTTCATCTTGGAAGTTTTTCCTAGATTTTCAGGTCCTAATCTTTTGGGGTCATTTTGAGGCCCTAAACAACATTTTTTGGGATCGTTATAGTCACACTATATATAGATTTAGAATGTAAAAAAAAATGTGTAGTCCTCGGATAGGCCTTTTCAACAGGCTATCATGCGCTTAAAACGTAGATCGTATGCAAAAGTTATGACCCTGGGAAGTTGATGTACCAACTTACCCCATCAGGGCCCACATGATTTTGGCGCTTCATCTCTTAGGGTTAGGTTTTTGGATGTATAGGGTTTTATGATTTCTTATTGATGCTAAAAAGGCCTGGAGGACTCATTGTAAAGTTCTCATATGAATGCGCTTAGCCACCACCATTAGAGAAAGATTGTTTCATTATGCTCTTTACAGTTTCAACATATTTCTTTATTGAATAGAAGTTAAGTTTCATAGTATCTTTATTACTGATATCTATATATCTATGTTAATGTTATAGATATGTGTTTTGTTTTTTTCCTAGAGGACTCATTGTAAATTTCTAAATGAATGTGCTTAGCCACCACATCTCTTCTTAGAGATTATCTACCACCATTAGAGCAAGATTGTTTCATTCTACTATTTACAGTTTCAGCATATTTCTTTATTGAATAGAAGTTAAGTTTCATAGTATCTTTTTTACTAATATATGTATATCTATGTTAATGTTATAGATATGTATTTCATTTTGTTTCGCTCATAAATCTAGATCAGTGGTATCAGAGTGATTTTCTCTTCATTTGTTTCTCTGTGCATGTCCCCAATGAGGTTAGGGTATAGGTAGTTGGGACTCAGACCAGATGAGCCTTTGCAATATCGGCCTCACCGAAATTTATGTTATACCATGGGGGAAGAAAAGAGAGATGATGGGGAAGGAGATCCCTTTAAATTATTGCTCGAGGAAGCCCTTGCGGGACAGAGGAATGAGATGATGGATAATTTTGCGCAAATACTTTGATGACTACCAATAGGAGACGCATCTTCCTCGAGTGGATGTGTCAGCCCCTTCAAGATACAAATAAATTTCGATATTCATATATTTTAAGGTAAAATAGATGTAGAAAAATGGTTAAACCTTCTAGAAGGGTATTTTATTTCCATAACTTTTTCTATAGAGAAAAGATTACATTTTTTCTCCTTAAGTTCATCCCCCATGTCAAAGAATGGTGGGATACTTTATGTGTGCAAAAGGAAATAGAGGGATCTACATTATTTGTAGTTGTGACCACTTGAGGTTCTTTCAAGGATTCTATTAAGGATCAATACTACTCTATTGGAGGTTATGATCACTTATATACAAGATGGAGCACACTGCAGCAGGAAAGGGACCAAACAGCGTCTAAGTTCACTAATGTCTTCCATACCTTGCACACCAACCTAGGTATCAAAGACTTTGAGCGACATATGGTGCTCAAGTACCATGACATTCTACATAGATACATCCAAATATAAATGGAGTTTCTTAACATCTTTTCCTTGGGAGTAGCCTATCGATATGTTGTCAAAATCAAGAAGAAGCTTAAACAAAAGGCATGGCAATTTGGGTTTATGAACCCCTCACAGGAAAAGAAGGGAAAAGGAGGCCACAACCCACATAAAAAAGGGCAGATCAAGGATGGACAGCCTCAGGAAAACCAGTCAAATCCGCAAACAAATAATGACAATGGGAATACAGAGAAAGACACTCAGAAGTGGTGTGAATTCCATAAGATCCCTTGGAATAACACCATTGAATGCTTCTCAGAGTAGTCATTGGCGACCGAGGTGAAAGACTCTGAATCATATGTGGGATCCGACTTTGATTCAGAACTAGAAAAAGGGAGAGGGATCATTGAAGCATATCCCATTTCCACCATTTCTACCACCAAGGTCCAGCCCAGTGAACCTGATGAGAGAGAGGAAGGTGAGTGCCTATTTCATTCACATATGTGGGTGAAGGGTACTCCATTTCACTTCATCATTGATAGAGGTATCCAAAAGAACCTCATMTCAACAGAGGTTGTCAATAGGTTATCTCTATAGACCACACCACAACCACAGTCATACACCATCAATTGGCTCTGCCAAGGGARTGATCTCCACATCAACCAACAGTGTCTCCTTCCCTACGACATCAAGCACTTCAAAGATGAGGTATTGTGTGATGTTGCCCCCCTTGAATTTTGTGATGTTTTTTTGGGCCAACCTTATTTATGGAAGTGTGATGTTGTATTTGAGTCKAGACATCGTAATTTTATTATTAATTTGGATAGGAAATTGTATAGGATACCCGAGGTAGTCCCACCTACTTCCATTTCCTTCATATTTGCTAAGCAATGTAGGAAATTCATCTTTCAGACTAGGAAGTTTGTCTTCTTCACTGTTTTCTCTCAAAGTGAGTTGAAGTTTGTAGCCACATCCATGGCCTTTGCGACACATCTCTCCATGTAGCATAATCAAGTCGATAAGGTTGTGGAAGAATACAAATACATATTCTCCTCACCCATTGGGGTACCTCTGCACTATCAAGTTAAGCTCTCAGTCAATATGACCCTTGAAACATCGCTACCCAATGGGCCAATATATCATCACTCTCTGTTAGAAAATGAGGAAATCAAGCAACAGATCCAAGAGATACTCGAAAAGGGGCACATCCGACCAAGCTCATCATATGGTGGAATCCCAATTGTGCTTGTGCAGAATAAAGATAGGAATTAGTGACTCTTCATTGATCACCATTCCCTAAATAAAATAACAGTTAGGAACCAATACCCAATTCCCTGAATTGACGATCTCCTTAAATAGATCAAGGGGGGGAAATACTTCAGTAATATTGATATGAAGTCCAGATATCACCAAGTCCCAATAGAGTAGACCGATGTATGGAAGACTACCTTCAAGTCCAAAGAAGGTATTTGTGAATGGTTGGTCATGCCCTTTGGCTTGAAAAATTCCCCATAAAATTTCATGAGGATGATGGACAATATCTTGCAGCCTTTCACCAATTATTTTTTGTGGTGTATTTGGATTACATCCTCATATTCAACAAGAGTTGGGAGCACTTGCAATAGATTGAGTAGGTTCTGCACACTCTGTGACAACACAAGCTATATGAAAATTTGGAAAAATACTCCTTCGGCATGAACAATGTCCAGTACCTACGATACATTGTTGATGAGCATGGGGTGCATGTCGATATAGAAAATATCTAGGTCATTCATGACTGGCCATCCTCGACCACACTCAGTGAGATTTGGATATTCTTAGGCATTTCCAATTTCTATCACAGTTTCGTGTTGGGATTCTCCCACATTGCATGGGCCCTTATCCAAGTGACCATGGGTGGTGGAAAGGAAACATTCGTGTGGGTCCAATCGCAATATAAAGTGTTCGTTGATTTGAAGAAACACTTTTGCTGAACCATGATGCTCTCATTACCCGACCTACAACATCCCTTTGAAATTGAGACAAATGATTCAGACTATGATGTGGGCGCAGTTCTCACTTGGCATGGAAATCTCGTGGCCTATCATAGTGAGACACTATCAAATATCGTTTGTAAGTAACCCACTTACAACAATGAAATATAATCCATTGTACAATCCTATTTCTAGTGAGGGAATTACATTTTAGGGAAGGAGACAATCATCCACATTGATCATAAACCCCTTGCAGTTCATGCAGACACAAGGAAAATTGTAGAATGAATTCCATCAGAAGTGTTCCACATACTTGTAGCAATTCCATTTCAAGATCAAGTATAATATAGGGAAAACCAACCACATTATTGATTGCCTCAGTCTCCCTCTAGTTTCCACACTAACCACAATGTTACACTCATGCGGAAATGAGGCCTTAAATAACCCCAAATTTATGAGAGAGATCATGACTTCCCCAATACCTACCATATTCTAGGCACAAGCACAGTTGTCAATGATTTCCATCTTCAAGATGGGTTGTTGTGTCATCTGGGCTATCTCTACGTCCCATCAAGTGAGAAAGCGAAGATGATTTTAGAATCTCACTACAGTGGGGTGGAAGTACACTTTAGCATAGAAAATATAGTGGCAGTGTTGAATAAACACTTCTATTGGGTGAAACTTCAACAAGATGTCAATAATTATATCATGTCCTACACAACCTATGCCATTACTGAACCGACCATTAACAAAACAAGGCATGTACAACCCTCTGGCTACTCCCAATAGGCCTTGGGAATCCATCTCAATGGAATACATGCCGGGCCTTCCTTCAACCAAGCAAGGAAATGACAATGTTTTTGTGGTTGTTGATCGATTTTCCAAGATGGCGATTTTGGATACTTGTAAGAAGAGCATCACCATGGAGGCCACTGCCAAGATATTCTTCGAATGAGTGTGGGTACATTTTGGGATACCAAAAACCATCATATCATATTGGGATATCTAATTCCTCAACATATTTTGGTCGAGCCTCTGTTCATGGTTGGACACCAAGCTCACCAAACCCATGACATTCGCCCCCAAATGGATGGCCAAACAAAGGTCATCAACAGGATGATCATGCATATCTTACACATTTGAAATTCCAAACATCTACACACATGGGATGTGAGTCTTCCTTATGTTCAACATAGTTACAATAGATCCATACAAAGCTCAACTAGCCAAAACCTATTTCAAGTGGGGTTGGGATTTCAACCATTGGGTCCCATGGATGTTTCATTACCCCTTGTGTCCACAAGAAGAATTGTCCCATGCTCAAACCAAATCCAAAAAATCCACCTGGTTCATTGAACGAATCCATAAAATCTTCCAATAGGTTCAAGATATTTTGCAGAAGTCCAATGCCAAGTACAAGAAATGTCATGATCAACACCAGGTGCCACACAATTTTCAGGTGGGATATAAAGTTTGGCTGGATTTACAGAAAGAATGCCTTATAGGACCCAATCAGAAGCTTCATCCACTTTGTTATGGACCTTACACCATCACCAAGGTTGTGGGTGATAATTCGTTCGAGCTCAACATTCCCTACTTCCTTGGCTTGCACACAGTGTTTAATGTGGACCTCCTTTGGCCATACTTTCCACCATTATTGGACACCTCAGAGATAATAGAACAGATGAAACTGACAGAGCTAAATCATGACTACATCAAATAGGAATCCAATGATCAAATCAAGAAAACAAAATTCAAGGGTACTCACCAACAAAATTTTCAGCTTTATCGTGTTGTCAAAGCATGGTAGTTCCTGAACTAAGGAAAGTGGCCCACCCAGGGCCAAATTTAGTAGAAATTTCCTAATCTGATGGGTGAAATCAATGCAATGGAAACCATTTATATCTAAGGGGGGAGGATTTATCTAGGTGGATATCGATGGCCAACCACCTCTTCCAACTGGTTCACATACAATCTTCATCTTGGCAGTTTTTTCCTAGATTTTCAGATCCTAAACTTTCGGGGCCGTTATGAGGCCTTAAACAATGTTTTTTGGCCTCACCATAGTCACAATGTAGACAGAGTCAGACTGTGATGAAAAAACTTGTATTCCTTGGATAGACCTTTCCAACGGGATATCGTGTGCCTAAAACATACATCCTATGAAAATGTTACGACCCCGAGAAGTTGATGTACCAACTTACCCCATCGAGGTCCACATGAATTTTGGCGCTTCATCTCCTAGGGTTAGGTTTTTGGATGTCTGTGGTTTTCTGATTTATTCTTGATGCTAAAAAGGCCTGGAGGCCTCATTGCAATTTTCTCATACGAATGTGCATAGCCACCACATCTCTTCTCATAGATTAGCTACCACCATTGAAGCAAGATTGTTTCATTATGCATTTTATAGTTTCAACATATTTCTTTATTGAATAGAAGTTTCACTATATCTTTGTTATTGTTCTTTGTATATCTATGTTAATTTTATAGATCTGTTTTTCATTTCGTTATGCTCATAAATCCGTATCACCCTCACCCCTCCTTGTTGTCCATATATGACACCCAAGGGTTAAGGTGGAAAATATCCTAAGAAAATTTCAAAAGGTTACTTACTAGTAGAAGTGTGGACTACTCTATTATAAGAGTGTTATATGTAGATGAGATTTGCATCCCAGGTCTTCATATGCTTCTAATTGTAAGCCCTCAAAATATACACCAAAGTCCTTTTGAATACTTCTCTCTTCCCATCTATCTATGGATGGAATGTTGTAGATCTCTTCAACTTAGTCTCTATCTTGTCTCACAATGTCGTCCAAAATGTACCAGTAAATATGGTATCCATGTATGAGATGATGCTCCTCCTTATCCCAAAATACACCTAGACATGTTCAAAGAACATGTTTGCTACTTCTTGTTCTTTGACGACATTTTTACAAGGCATGAGAATGCACATCTTCTTGAACATGTCAACTACCACAAATATGTAGTCATGTCCCTTCCTGGTTGTTGGTAAACCTCCCACAAAATCCATGAAAGGATTTCCAAAGGTGGAATGGGTACATGTAATTGATGGTATAGACCTTTTTGGTACAACACAGTATAAATCCTATAATACATCATGCTACATATTCTTTCATTTTGAGCTAGTACACATACCTTTGTAAGCTGGAAATTGTCTTCTCAACACCAAAATGTCCTGCAACCTTGGAGGTGTGAGCCTCCGTAATAAGCTATAGTAATTCTCCTTTAGGGAAAAATATTTTCTCATGCTTGTAGAGTAACCCATTCTGAAAATTATATTCAACCTTCTCATCATCTTATTCTATATTAATTTTACATGTAGTTACTTAAACACTTCCTTGAAGTTCTCAAATTTTGCGTATGCCTCTCTAAATGCATCATGGGTAAAAGGTTCCATGTGCATCAAAGTTCCAAAATATGTAATATTTGATGTGGGTGAACTTGAAATCATTTCTTCAACATATTTTTGTTTCCCTTATTTTACTTCATGACTAGATGAAATTACTGTAAAAACCCCATCCACTTGTAATGCCTTGTTTGTTATAGCTTACTCTATGCTTAGAAATATTGTAGTGGTTGTCGATGGATGGGAATGATGGTTTCCTTTACCATGAGATAGTTCTTCCACTTCTTGAAATCTTGAACCAATTCATAAGGTTCCTGGTCATCAATTGAGTAGTTGAGAACTGACCAATGAAATATTTCTAAATGATAGCATACATGCCTTCCTCCTTGAAACAAAACTACTCCCATGGCATACCGACTTGCATATATCTTCACTTTGAAATGATTTTTCAAGTTTGTTAATGCGAGAACCAATGCTTGGCTTATCTTTCTTTTCATCTCATCGAAATCCTTCTACTAATTCCCCCCCCACTGGAAAATATTACAACCCGCTATTATGGTGTGGAGTGGCAAAACTACCACTGAAAAATGAATCTATGAACTTCTGCAAGTACTGTGTTTCCCAAAAAAAACTCCTAACTTTGAACATTTTTAGTAACTATCCATTTGATTATGGCCTCCATATTTCTAGGATATACCTTGATCTCCCTCCACCAATCACATACCATAAATAAACTAAAGATTGTTGAGAAAACTTACATTTCTTGAGTGTATCTAGCAAATGGGGCTTCTTCAAAGTATCTAACACCTACATGAGATGTGAGATGTGATCCTCCTTGGTAGAAATATAAACCAATATATCATCCAAATAGACTATAAATATTGAATCTATATACCATCGTAATACATCATTCATCAATCTCATAAATGTAGTTGATCAATTACATAAACCAAATTGCATGACTAACCATTGATACAAACCTTGCCTTGTCCTGAAGGTAGTCTTCCAGGTGTATTCTTCCTTGATGCATACTTGGTTGTATCTTGATTTGAGATCCAACTTGGTGAAATATTTTGTGTGTTGCAACTGATCTAATAGATCATTGATCTTAGGCAGACAATATCAATTTTTTAGTGTAATCTTCTTCAATGCTATGTAGTTGGTACACATTTTCCAAGTCCCATCCTTCTTTTCTACAATTATCATAGGTGACCCAGAAGGTGTCATTCTTGGTCGAATCACACCCTCCTCTAAAAACTATTGCAACTATTTATTCACTTCATTTTCCTCCAAAATAGACTGTCTATATATCCTAATACTCGACAATGGGGATTCTAGCAATAATTGTATTTCATGGTCCAATTCCCTCTTGGGTGGTGTCCTTTTAGGGTCTTGGAACACTACTCTATATACATGAAGAAACTCCTCCAAATGATGTTTCCAGTCTTTATCACATCCCTCCAAGGATTCCTTCACTCTTATTGAATTATATTCTGTATGATTTTCTCTTAAGAAAAGTAAAACATATTTCTTACTAGAACTATTCAACTTCTTGGATTGGTTGGTACTTACTACTGAGATATTTGAGTTGCCTTTATGCAAGTTGATTATGTAGTACTTCCCATACTTTATTATTTTGTATTGTTTATCTATTAGCATGAATATTTCATCCCCCATATACATGTAGTGGCTTCCAAACACCACTCCACATACATCGAGGGGTGTTACATCCAATTCTACTTGAACAATAAAATCAACACTTACACCAAATTTAATATTACACTGTTTCAGTAGCTTGATTTGTGCATCGTTATTTACCCATACTAATGGATATGGGATAGGATGATTTTGAATATCCAATACAAGATTATTGACCAGATCTCCTTCTATGAGATTATCTTTTAAACCAAAGTTGAACAAGGAATCTATCTTGGTCTTCTTGACCTGGATCTTGATGTAGAATATTTTGGTCATCTCATTCTCTTCCTGGTGATTAAGGATACTCATATTAACCTCCTTATATGATAATGTCCATACACTATTCCCATCCACATTGGATCTACTTTCAACCTAATTGATCAAATCCATGGCTAGAAGATTCTTTTTCTTTGCATCATTCTTCTGGTTCTTTGGGTTCAACTATGGATGTTGTTTCCAACACTTTTACTCAGTGTTCCCATCAATACTGAAATGGTTAAAATGGTTGCTAGGATCCTTTCAATAATGTGCAAAATCTATCATCTTCTTATCCTTTCCCCCTTTCCACTTATTCTTCCCCTCATTGGAATCTCCCTGGTGCTCTCTCCTTGGATCCACTTGGTTTCCCTTTCTTGTGGACTATGTTTTCCAAATATTGTACCTATACACATTCCTCATCCACTTTCCTTATCTTGAAAATAATCACTTGGTTTCATATATATCTATGTACACCCCATAAATACTTGAGGAGTACATCTGGGTTCTTAGGAGAGATACCTAGAATGATGGCCATCTTTCTGAACTTGGTGGTGTATTCCTATACATTCTTCCCTTGATTAAGCATGAAGTAGTTCTAATGAATCAATTGGTCCTATACATACCCAATAGGGTATAATTGGGACCTTATGAGGGTTTTGAAGTCCTCCCACATAGTCACTAGATGATCACCGTCAGACTTAAGTGTTTCCATATGTATTTCCCTCCAGGTTAAGGCATGGCCCTCTAAATTCATTCTGGAAAATGATATTTTTTTTTCTTCATCTATATAATCATGAAATTTGAAATAAACTTCCATTTGTTGCAACCAGTGATTCTATTTTAATGCATTGATCTCACCTTGGTATGGATTTATGTCCACTTTTTCTACCATCTTGAAAACAATTTGTGAAGGGTTTATGGTACTATAACTTGTCTCTTCTTTCTCAAGTTCTTTCTGAGAGTCCTTTTATAGATCTTTGTTATTCCTTGATTTCCCCTCTGATATGATCTCTAAGTTTGAGCCTCCAACTTCTTTGAACGGTCTGAGTCTACTTTCTAGAGACACCATGAGGAGGGGCACTGTAATACCCTGGTTTTGTGTCCCTGGATTAATAATGTATTTTGTTTATTTGGTGAAAGGATTGAGTGCCTGAGCAATTGAAATAGGATGGAGTTCCTAGGAAATGTAATGGTTTGAACATAATACATCGTTGACTACGAGACAAACAAGGACAAGAGTTATAGGCGGCTATGATTAGATGAGACAGGGATGGGGGGAGGGTAAATTCCTTGTTTAATTATTGACTTACCCATGTTTGTGTTCGGGGGGATAATGAGGGGGGAATGTGAGCCTCTTGGGGAGACCATGTTATAAGTTTGAATATTTAAACCCTATTCTAGATTGTCTTGGGGTTGGCCATTCATTTTTATTGAAATTTTTTGGAATTGTTTCTCTCTCAATTCACTCTTCTTTCTAATCCTTGGTTTGAGCATGGAAAATGGAAAATGAATTGTTGAAGGTAGTGCACCACTGTTGGCTAGATTGTAGGAATCACTAGTGTGTTCCAACAATGAATTGATTTATGAGTCCATGTATGCATTGGCATGTTGGTAAACCTTGTTCAAAGATGTGAATAGTGAGGGTTTCAACATTGAGATTTACAGAATAGTAACACTAGACCCATGGAAAGAGGTGGATAGTCTGAGGGAATATATGGTAGTGAGTAGGGGTTCATTTAATTTGGGTGTAGTAATATGAAGGAAAGAGAGCTGGTAAATCGGTTTATTTTCTACCTTTGAGAAACCCATGGAGATATTGATTGCTAACAATTTTAGGAATTTGATTGTCAGTCTCTGATCCATCCTTATGAATTCATAGCCCTAGCTTAGGGGTGACCTGTTGTTGAGATTTGGAATAGTAGTGTCTAATTTTGGATGGAACGTCTAACTTCTGAAGTGAGTTGGTGTAATCACTTTTAAATATAAGTTATTTTTCATGTGTTTCTCTTCTTGTTTATTCATTTTTGTTGTGTATTAAATACTATCTCTGCAATGTGTTTATGTTATGACTATTGTTGTTTATTGTTTTTCATGGCATGATTAATAATTATTTTACAATTTAGGATGGTTATTGATGACTACAAGTGTTTTTTTCATGCTTCTTTGTTATTTTTAATTGGTATAATACCTCAGAATCAATCCAAGAAATGCATTTTTGAAGTGCTAGGACAATCAATATGTTTCAGTTCTATATAAGAGAAGCATAAAGAGAGAAATATTTTGGTTTGTTGATATCAGTCTATGAAAAAGTAGTATCAGAGTTGTAGGTTACAACACTAAGAATTCAAGGGGATACTATAATATATAGGTTTCTTGGATGAATTTTCCTTTTGGGGTGAAAAATATTTTTCTATTGACACTAATGAGATCAAACAAGTACACTTTTAAAGCCATTTTTTCCAAACATGTAGTAGTTTGATGGCTCTTAGAATGGGTAAGTTGCTTCATGATTTAGCTAAGAAAAATGGGAATCAATTTGATGTTTCTATGTGACTTTCTTTTATTGCTATATATGATAAAGGTTTGATAATATAGGAAGGGTGTGATACATGTAACCATATGCCTTATCAAGATTTGATTGCATGGACTGAAATGATAACAAGAAGTTATTGAGTGAAATTAAATAATTGTTATGGAATAACATCAAAGGGGACATTTTCATGGTTAAACATTGTCGTTCAACCCTACAGTGTTCAAGTTAACCTCCACAGCCCTGGCATTCTAGAAATCTCTCTCTTTCACTATTTCGGCATAAGAGTTGACAATTATTCCTTATGGGAAGATGATGCACACAATTCATTGATATATCCCATGCATGGATCCCCCACCATTGATATACGATATGTATTTTTATTTATACTGCATGCATCAAGGAAGATTTTTGTAGCATGTTTATAGAAAACATGGGACCCTTTTCTACTTGTGTGCAAAAAGAGAACTACAAAACCCTACAAAGTTTTTTCATGGTGTACTTTTTGATTGACACATTACTTCCCAGTTCATATGCCTATTTAGTGTTGAGTAATATACCATACTCACCAACTCTCAACCCATGATAGGTCCTTCTCATTTCCATGTGTCATTGGAAGATTTGAGCGATCTAACTCGATGCTCGGTGGACTGAACTAAAGTCAAATATAAGAGTCATCAAGGAGGCTTGTGTCGGTGGACTGATGGACCAAATTGAACCAAATACGATTGGAGGAATTATATGGAGGCTTGTGTTAGTGGCTCAGTGGCTCTGTGGACTCAACCGGACTAAAGGTGATTGGCATGATTTATATGGAGGCTTGTACCAGTGGGCCAGTGGACCAAACCGAACCAGAGGAATATAAAGGCGAGGAAAGGGGAAGTAGTCCCCAGTGATTGATTCCATGTAAATTCCATGTCATCCAATGATTCCATGCCAACGCCATTTCATCATCCAAATCAAGAGATAACAAACTTACTAAGAATTCTAAGTCTGGATTTTTTTTTAAAAGACAAAGTTGCAAATTCTAGATTATTGTAGAATCTTACTAGAGAATCCCATTCCAAAACTTAAAGTTTCTTTGTGTTCCAAATCATATATGCTATCAATGTTGATATAAAAAATTTCTTGGTTCTCGCTAAAATTTCTTCTACATGGGGCAAACATTGGCCTCGAAGATTTATTCTACGTGTGAAATAGGTGTAGAAAAGGGATGAAATTCTTGATTTCAGAGATCCATAACTTTCAACTCAAAAATTAAAAAAAGAATAGTCATTGGAAAGTTGATGTAGAAGAGATTGACCCAGAATTATTAAAATTTGGAAAATTATGACATGATTCTTCATGAATTGAGCAGAAAAAGGACTTGTAACATTAATTGACATAATTTCTATAATAAGAATAATTCTTAGAAAATGGTTGCTTGCACATTTTGTAGATTTATAGGTATAATAAAATAAGTTCAAGCTAGGATTATCAATTAGATTCATAGAATATGGGGAGGGAGCCTTTATCCATGACAGAGAAGCCAAATGCCAACCTATCAATGTTGGTAATATATAAACATAATCTAAAGTGAATAGGAGTAGAGTGGAGCCAACAACATTGATATAGATTGTTAGAATCTTGAGAATGGAAGTGCGGAGTAAAAAAAAAACAATGAGAAGATGATGAAACAAAAGAACCAAATAAATTCTCAGATAATGCAAATCCTAATTCATTTGTAGAGGAATGGAAATAATGGATGAGACTCAAGATAGGAGGAAGAATGCCCACAATATGAAAGAAGATATAACTACAAAAGACCTAGCCATTCAAGAAGTTATAGTAGAACTCATATACATCACTCACCTCCTTACTTAGCTAGGATGTTTGATGCATATGAATATTCAAGGAACAGTCTAGAAGCGTCTCCTATTAGGCATAAAAGAATAATACATGAGTTGGAAATATTGCAAGGAGAGATGAGGAATATGAAACTACCATCCTTTGATGATGAAAAAGAAATGGAAGATGATGTTGAAGTTTGGTTTCTTTGAATCAAGAAGTATTTCCAGTTGCACAACTACTCATCTAATCTAGAATCCAGAATTGCCACATATCATTTGCATGGAAAAGTTTTCATGTGGTGGGATCAGTTGAAGCAAGTTGAGAATATTAATGAGAGAAGGATCACTTAGAAGCAGTTCACGAATTATTTTCTGGGATTTCTTTCAAAGAACAACTATGAAATGAAGATGCAAGATTTCTTTGAAATCATATTCAGAAGCATGATCATGGGAAAATATGAAAATAAGTTCTTGGGATTGCTGAAGTATTTGGGGTTTATCAAGGATTGAAGATACAAAGGTATCTGAGTCAAGTGAAATATTTTTATAAATACAATATTCATTATGATGAGCCCAGAACTTTGATAGAGACCATTAGAAAGGCTAGATACCTATAAGATAAAGGAAAGGGAAGACATTATTTGTAGAATTATTGGGAGGATAAGAAGAAAGATAAATATGATCAAATAAGGAATGGATTCAAACCTCTTTTCAATAGAAACAATCCTAATAAAAATCAACAAGATCATTCTACTAATAATGAATCCAAGAAGGAAGACTCCTTTTGAAAAAGGGAAAAAGCACCAGCCAAATGTTGGGGATAAAATGAGTATCACATGTACAAGGATTTCCCTCATAGAGAAGACAGAATGAATATTACATGTACAAGGATTTTCCTCATAGAGAAGACAAAATGAATATCTTACACAACATCCAAGAGGATACAATAGTAGAATGCATAGAAAAAATTATTCCAAGAATATATAGATCATTGGAAGATCAACAAGAAGAACACCAATCCCATATGATTGAGGTGCAAGGTATTAACATTAATCAACTTGTCTATGTTTTAAATGATTTACGAAAAATACATAGTTACATGGATGTTGAAGTAGTGGGCATATTTCATTTGAGGAAGAGTAATATTTGAAAATCATTTTTTGTTCAGCTAGCCATTAGCCATTGAAACCAAAAGAAGGATCAATGAGATAGTCATAGGTTGTCCAAAATATTTGAATGGAGTAAATACAATTGTTGATTTGAATATCATACAATTAGGATCTTATGATATCTTGATTGAAATGGATTGGTTGGAAAAGAATCATGTTATCCTAGATTGACATGACAAGAATTTTACATGCCTTGATGAAGAGGGAAAATAGAGCATTGTGAAAGGGATTCCGAGACCCATTTATATAAAGCATATTTCATCCTTACCATTGAACATATGTTTTAGGAAAGGTTTTCAATTGTATGAAACTCATGTGGAAGAACCAAAAAACAAAAAAGGGCCAAGCCTTGAGTTGGGTATGTATTTTATTCATTGTCGAGCATGCAAGGGGGAGAAATCCCCCCATGCGGGGTTTCGGGGGAAGCGCCCCACAAAATGTTTTTTTTCCTTGGGAAACATGTCGCATTGTTTCCTCGTTTTTCGTGTTGCCTCTCTTTTTTGTGTCCATTGTTTGGCGGTTTTTTGGCACATGGCTTTTTTGTCGGTTTTCTATTTTTGGTTAAGGAATTAGGGTTGTTGACTAATCCAATTCAATGGGTTAGGGTTTTGTATGCCACTGGCTCCTATATGTATATTGTATTGTAAACAATGTATCACTATGAATGAATATAGAATATGATGGTTTTCTTCGTTTAGGTTTTCATGGGAAAAATATATGTGTAATGTTTGTATTTTCCATTGTATATTTTCTGTTCTTTTACTGAATATATTTTTGCAGTCAATATTGTACAAGGTTAAAATCTACATTTGGTATCAGAGCCAAGTTGGCTTCAGGGGGACGTCTTTGTGGTCAAGGGTTTGGCTCAGGACTGTGACAAGCCTTGTTAAAGTGGGAGATCTATGGTATTGGTTTTTCAGGTGAAAAGAAATGGAAATCAATTCAAAAATGGAGATCGATAAGTTTAATGGGAAATTTTTTGAGTTGTGGAAGCTCAAGATGGAATAAATGTTGGTGGACAGAGATCAGTGGATTGTGGTAGATCTAGGTACTTCTCCTATAGGAACTTCAACAAACGAATCGAAAAAGTTGGATCAAAAGGCGAAGAGCACAATCCGACTGTGTGTCTTAGATTCATTATTACTGAATGTGTCAGAGGAAGCTACAACCAAGTATTTATGGGATCAATTGGGGAAGTTGTATCAGTTTAAGTCCCTAGTAAATAAACTATTCCTGAGAAAGAATCTAAATACTCTAAGGATGAGAGATGGAGACTCGATGGGAGAGCATTTGAATGCTTTCAATACTGTGGTAAGTCAATTAGTATCTGTTGAAATTAAAATTCCAGATGAAGATAAGTGTATCAACTTATTGTATTCTTTACCAAACTTGTGGGATAGTATGGTTGTGGCCATAGGTAGTAATACAAATGCCTTGAAGTTTGATGAAGTTTTCTCATCCTTATTGTCAGAGGATATGAGATGGAAGAATATGGAAGGACATAGCACATACACATTATTTGCAAGAGAACACTCCTAGGAAATAAATAGATTTAAGTTATCAAGTGTGAGATCTAAGTCTAAGGGTAGATCTAAATCTCCCAGAAAGTTTGTAAAGGTATGTTGGAGCTATGGAAAATAAGGGCACTACAAGAAGCAGTGTAGATCCAAAGTTGAGAAAAAGAAGGGATCTGAAGAATTTCCTTCTATAGAAGAAACAACCTCCAAGGAAGAAGGAGGGGATGTGTACTTGGATTCATGAAGCACACATGTAGATCATGAGGCATGGTTTATTGAATCAGGTGCATCCTTTCATATGACTCCCCATAAGGAGTGGTTCTATGAATATGAAAGGTATGATGGAGGTAATTTTTTTTCAAGTGATGATTCGACAACCAAAATCATAGGACAAGGAAAATTCAAGTTGGGTCTCATAGATGAAAGGATTAGAACACTTCATGGTGTTTTTCACATCCCAGGTTTGGATAGAAATTTTATTTTTGTAAGCAAAATGGACGATGCAGGGGTAAAAACAATATTTGAAAAGGAAACTAGTAGGATGGTTCGAGAAGCAATGGTGTTGTTTAAATGAGTTCGGTTTGGAACTCTGTATAATATGCAAGGAAGCACTATTAGTGATGGGTGTAATTTCCATTGTTCTTGATATTGGATTTGAAGAAGAAAGAACCCCTACAGTCTCTAGATAAAAGGTTATGTTGTGGAATCAAAGACTAGGGAATATTGGAGAGAAGGGTCTTTGACTACTACATGGTAAAGGTCTGGTTGAAGATATGTCTAACTGCTCTCTAGATTTTGATTTCTGTGAACATTGTGTATATGGGAAGCATAATCGAGTAAGATTCCCCTCTGTTGCAACGAGGGAAGAAGGAATTTTATAGCTAGTTCACAATAATGTTTTTGGACCTTTGTTGGTCCCATCATTGAGAAAACATGTGTAATATGTCTCATTTATAGATGAATTCTCGAGGAAAACTTGGATATATTTCCTCGAGAAGAAATACGAAGTCTTTGATAGGTTTAAAGAGTTTAAGGCTCTTGTTGAGAATCAAACAGAGAAAATAATTAAGGTGATGAGGATAGATAATGGGAGAGAGTTCTACGGGAATGAATTTGAAGAATTTTGTAAGAAGTGTGGTATATCAAGGAAGAAGACTACTCCATATACACCTCAGTAGAATAGAGTTGCATAAATGATGAACAAGATGTTGATGGAAAAATAAAGGTGCATGCTCAGTGGTGTCAGGTTAGGGAAAGAATTATGGGCAGAGGCAGTGGGTACTGTTGGTTACCTGGTCAACAGATCACCCTCATCAACGCTGGATGACAAGAATCCACAAGACGTATGGACTGGTAAGAAACCTTCTCTCACACATCTCAAGGTATTTGTATGTGATGCATATGTTCATGTTCTAAAGAAAAAAAAGAGTAAGCTAGATAAAAAGGATGAAAAGTGTATCTTTATTGGATATAAAGATGGTCTCAAAGTTTATAAGATTTGGAACCCAGAAACTAAGAAGGTAGTGTATAGTCAAGATGTGGTATTTAGAGAAATGAAGGATGTTGTTAAACAAGAATTCCTACCAAGTAAGGAAGAACCAGAGAAAATAGAGTTTGATTTAAAGGATGATGAATCAAACTCTACAAAAGAATAAGAATCAGAAGAAGAAGATCCTCATACTCTAGTATTGAGGAGATCGGTTCAAGAAAGAAACCTACCGGAAAGGTATACTCCATTTGATTTCTGTTCAAATTTTTCTTTGTCTATTACTGATGATGATCCTAGAACTATCAGGGAGGCAGTGGATTTAGAGGATGGAAATTTGTGGAAAAAGGACATGGACGAAGAGATGCTAGCCTTGGATAATAACGAGGCTTGGGATCTAGTGGAGTTTTCGACTGGAAAAAATCCCATTGGAAACAAATGGGTATTTAAAAAGAAGCTAAATGCAAAAGGAAAAGTGGAGAAATACAAAGCTCAGTTAGTAGCAATGGGTTATTCCCAGGGTGAGGGAATTGATTTTGGGGAAATTTTTTCCTCTGTTTCCAAGCTAAACTCTATAAGATTTATGTTATTTTTTATTGTTGCATTTGATTTTGAAGTAGAACATATGGATGTAAAGATGACATTCCTACATGGGGATCTGGAAGAAGAAATCTATATGAAGCAACTAGAAGGTTATGCTGTGAAGGGAAATAAGGAGCTGGTATGCAAGTTGAAAAAGTCCCTGTATGGTTTAAAACAATCACCATGGATGTTGTATAAAAAAATTGATACTTATATGCTGGGAATTGGCTTCACAAGAAGAAAAGAGGATCATTGTGTGTATTTTAAATTAATTGGTGATCGTTTGATTTATTTGGTATTGTATGTGGACGACATGTTATTGATAGGAAACAACATGGAGATTATAGAGGATGTGAAAACTTAGTTGTGCTCTAAATTTGACATGAAGGATCTTGGTGCTTCAAATTTCATTTTGGGCATGGAAATTAAAAGAGATCGATAGAAGAGGAAACTTTGGTTAAATCAGAGAAAATATGTCGAGACAATATTGTAAATGTTTAATATGCAGGAATGTAAACCAGTTAAGGTTCCTATTCCTGTTGGTGTAAAGTTATTTGTGGATCAGTGTCCCAAGACACATGAAGAGGCAGATGACATGTCTAGTGTTCCATATGCGAGTGTAGTTGGTTGTTTGATGTATGCAATGGTATGTACTAGACCATATATTGCACATGTAGTGGGATTTTTGAGCAGGTATATGTCAAAACCATAGAAGAAGCATTGGGAAATAGTAAAAAGGGTTTTCTGATAATTGTGTGGCACTGCTAGCTATGGATTGTGCTACCAAGGAAGACTGGGATTGGACAGAGTGTTGGATATACATGGCTTTGTGGATGCATACTGGGCTGAAAATATGGATCATAGAAGATATACAAGTGGGTATGTGTTTAACCTATCTGGAGGAGCAATAAGTTGTATGAGAAAAAGATAGGTTGTGGCACTGTCAACTACATAAGTTGAATACATGGAAGCCACTCATGCAAGTAAGGAAGCATTATGGTTACAAATATCGTGTTCAGGTATTAAGTTGGTATAGCAAGCTGTAAGGATAGATTGTGACAATCAAAGTGCAATTTTTCTAGTGAAGAACCCGACTTATTATTTGAAGACAAAACATATTGATATTCAATGTCACTTTGTGAGAGACATGGTTGAAGAAAAGAAAATTGTGTTAATGAAGGTGGACACTTTGAAGAATGTTGAAGATTCATTAACAAAATATGTGAGCACTGATAAGTTCTCTTGGTGTAGAGGACCCATGGCCATTGCTGCCCTGGATTGTTGACTATGTAACCATATAACCCCATGTATGCAAAGAAAACAATAAGTGGGAGAATGTTGGGTATGTGTTATATTCATTGTCGAGCGCACAGGGGGGTGCAGGGGAAGTGCCCTCGATATTTTTTTTTCTTGGGAAATGTGTCACATTTTTTCCTCATTTTTCATGTTGACTCGATTTTCGTGTCCATTGTGTCCACTTGGGTTTTTTGTCGATGTTTTTCTATTTTTGGTTAAGGAATTAGGGTTGTTGACTAATCTAAGTCATTTGGTTAGGGTTTTGGATGTCGCTGGCTCCTATATGTGTACTATATTGTAAACAATGTATCACTATGAGTGAATATAGAATATGATGGTTTTCCCAGTTTAGGTTTCCAGGTGAAAAATCTTTGTGTAATGTTTGTATTTTCCATTGTATCTTTTATGTTCTTTTACTAAAAATCTGTTTGTAGTAAATATTGTTCAAGGTTAAAATATGCATCTTGAATATTTTTTAGTATTGCAAGAGTTTGAAGATGTATCCCAAGAAATACTAGGAATTCCACCAAAGAGGGAGATATATTTCTCTTATTTTTTAGTACTAGGAGCTACCCCAGTCTCAAATACACCTTATAGAATTAGCACACCACAATTAAAATAATTACAAATGAAACTAGAATAATTGTTGAAGAAAGGTTACATACTCTCAAGTGTTTGACCTTGGGGAGCACCAATACTCTTTGCTAAAAAGAAGGATTCAACAATGAGGCTATGTATTGAATTTAGACAATTGAATAAATCTATTATGAAGAACAAATACCCTATACCCTGAATTGATGACCTATTTGATCAGCTAAGAGGAGAAACGATATTTTCAAAAATAGAATTGAGATCAAGAGACCACTAGGTAAGAATCAAGGAAGAAGACATTAGTAAGAAAACCTTTATAAGTAGGTATGGACATTAGGAATTTGTAGTGGTTCCATTTGGACTGAAAAATGCACCGATTGTCTTTATGTGTGTAATGAATGGCATATTCAAAAATTATTTGGATAGGTTTGTCATTGTGTTCTTTGAAGACATACTTATTTATTCTATTTCTGAGGAAGAGTGTGAACATCAATTATGGTTGGTGTTGCAAGTTCTAAGGGAACATAAAACTTATTCCAAGCTTAGTAAGTGTTATTTTTACCAAAAGAAGATCCATTATTTGGGGCACATTATTTTAGAGGAAGGTATGGCAATAAATCTATAGAATATTGATGCCATTAGACGATGGTCAGCACTAAGGAATGTTTTAGAAGTCAGATATTTCATGGGATTAGCAAGATATTACATGAGGTTTATAGAAGGATTCTCTAAGGTTACTCATCCCATCACATCTTTACAAAAGAAGGGAACTAAATTTTAATGGATAACAAAGTGTGAAGAAAAAGTTAATTTGTTGAACAAATTACTCACTAGTGCACCTATTTTGAATATTGTTGACCCAAATGAGAATTTCTTTGTATGTACAGATGCATTCAAGAAAGGAATTGGTGGATTCCTCAATCAAAATGGACATGTCATTGGTTATGAGTTACAAAAGCTTAAAAAACATGAGAGGAATTATTGCAAAGAGGATTTGGATCTTACTTTCATTGTTCATGCATTGAATATGTGGAGGAATTATCTCATGGGAAAGAAATTTTAATTAAGAACGGATCATAGTGGTCTAAAATATCTATTTTAAAAACCAACTTTGAATGCCAAATAGACAAGATGATTGGAATTGTTAAGTGAGTATGAATTTGAAATAAAGTATATAAAAGGAAAAGAAAATAAATTTGTTGATGCACCTAGTAGAAGGGTACATCTCATGCATGCTACAACCATTAGTATGCATCAAACACATTTAAAGAGGATTTTTATATTTTTTTGCTACAGACTAGCATTNTTTGAATGCCAAATAGACAAGATGATTGGAATTGTTAAGTGAGTATGAATTTGAAATAAAGTATATAAAAGGAAAAGAAAATAAATTTGTTGATGCACCTAGTAGAAGGGTACATCTCATGCATGCTACAACCATTAGTATGCATCAAACACATTTAAAGAGGATTTTTATATGTTTTTGCTACAGACTAGCATTACCTACAGGTAAAATGAATTCCACTGTAGGAAATATACAACATAAAATTAAAGAGTATGAGATGAAGGAACTGTTGGCAATACCGAGAGGGGGAGGGGTGAATCAATATTACATTTTTAAACAATTAGTAATTACGTTTTTTTTTTATTAATCACCACAATAGATCAACACTGGACTTGTATTTAAAATCAATTATATAACTATAATTAACAAGAATTACAAAGTTTATAAATAATGATCTGTGATTGTGAAGGACACCAATCCTCTTTAGAGCACCAACTCTTGGGGACACAAATCCCATTATTTTCTAAGAACCTACTCAAGGAAGTTTCAACTCCTTGCTTCTCCAAGAACCAACTTGAAAGGAGGCTCCAACCCCCTGTATTCTTCAAGCACCAACTTGTAAGGAGGCATTGGCCCCCTGTTTTCTTCAAGCACCAACTTGAAAGAAAGATACAACTCCTTGTTGTTTAAGCTTCAACATGTAGAGGACTACACTCCTCCCTAGATCTTCCCTTCCACCCTCACTTCTTGAGTGTCTTCAAAATTCTTTCATGGAATCTATTTTTGTTTTTGATTTTCTAATGTACACCAAAGAGACACTTTCTTTCCACCACAATTTTTGGTTTATATAGTATTTCAATAGGTATAAGATTGAACCATTGTGTCTTTTAACAATGAACCATTGCACCTCTTCATTTTATTTTAATAATAATGGTGTCATTTAATAGTTTGATTTTACTTAAAATACTTCAATTACTTTGTAAGTTATTTATCCGTTCATGTGCAATCAATCATGTAAAAACAATGGAATGGTTTGGTGTCAATCTTGTCGAATTACTCTACAGACCGTTTAAACTATTATAGAAATTAAATTATGCAAAGCTGTTTTCTTCAACCCATTTTCCACATCAACGTGGGCTCAAAACCACAGGCTTATCCACTTAAGTGTTTTCTTTTAGTGCTTTATCTTTCCTCCCTTATTCTTCTACGTGGGACCGTATTCAAATGCACGAGGACTTATTTAATTTTAGGCCCTCTGTGTTCCTTATTTAGCTTCTTCTCCTTATCATGCGACCTTATGTGCCAAATGGACCTTGACACTTGTCACTAGTTGATTGGGCCATGTGTAATCTTTGTCTTCTACCACATGTCTCCCTCCTAGATCATGGATCTAGGCTGCTTGATCTAACGACTCTAGCTTAATCGCCCGGTGAGATCGGCGGTTCATATTTCATATAGGATCTTTAAACATATCGACGGTTTAGATATAATCAACCATTGTGTGGATGGTTCTTATTCATTTTAATCATGGATTTTTACTTATAATTATTTCATGTGATGGGTTCACGGACTCTCAGACTTGAAGATTCATATGTCTTCTCAAGTGTCATCAAAATGCACCCCCAACTTTTGTTACCTCCATAATGAACCATGGATCTTGATCCAACGACCCTGACTTAATCACCCAGTGAGATGGATAGTCCATATTTCATGATGAATTTTAAATAGATCGACGGTTCGGATATAATCAACCGTTGAGTGGATGGTTCTTATTCATTTTAAACATGGAATTTTACTTAGAATTATTTCATGTGACGGGTTCACGGACTCTCGGAATTGCACACTCGCATCTCTTATATGGTGTTATCAAAATGCACCCCTAACTTCAGTAGCCTCTAAGATGAACCTATACTTAGAAAATTTCTTAAGAAATTTTGTCGAGCTCGCAGAATCACAGACTCATATCTCTTTTATGTTTTCATCAAAATGCACCCTCAACTTCTGTTACCTCCATAATGAACCATACTCAGATTTGTTTTTAAGTGAAGTCATGAAGCTTATGCTATCCTTCCACTACTTGATCTAACGGCTGAGGATTATTGCTCCCAATATGACGATTGGGACTTAATTTCTTCCAGCCTCTAGTTCCACCTCAATCTGTCGGTCCTGGATTGTCTCAAAAACTACATCAACGAACATGATTCTTCCTCGACCCCTTTGTATTTACACTTAGATTCCAATTGAACCGTGATCATTGATCTGTGCCTTCAGTCAGCGATCAAGGGTTGGCATATCCCTTGACTGTAACATAGTTTCCTCATAGCTCTTACGACGTTCTATAGTTGATCTGTTGGGAATTTGATCCCAATATCACTTCCTTTGTAGCACTTCTCCAATTCTAAGATTTTCCTTCAAAGTTTCCAAAGGTCTTAACGTTGCGCGCCCTGATTTTGTGCAACCTAGTATACTATCTCTCCTTAGCTTTATGTCAGTGCACTCCTCTATGCACTGCCTATGATTAATTACTGTTCATGTTTGATTAATGTTTATGTTTGATCACTGTCTATGCTTGATTACTATCTATGTTGGATTAAATCATACACTCAGGTCTCGCCTAAGATCAGATCCTTGTTTCTTTTAAGTCATCTGATGG
Organism: Picea mariana; assembly: GCA_032191745.1. Lineage (NCBI taxonomy): Eukaryota > Viridiplantae > Streptophyta > Pinopsida > Pinales > Pinaceae > Picea > Picea mariana. Next base: position 249,124 of record JASDQU010104971.1, read on the forward strand.
AAAAAGGGAATCATAACCCTGGAACCGAAATTTTTCTTGAGGTATACTTTTCTAGTTGATACTTATTAGTCATAATTGGTAACCCTGGACATATATGTCGAAGGGAACTTTCGGTTGATCCTTAACCCTAACTCACCTGCTTTAGCATTGAGTTGAAGGACTGGAATCGATCTCTCTACCATCCTAACAGCTGGACACTACATGAAAAATTGAATTGAGTTGAATGTGAAAATATCTGAGTGTTGTCGAGGATTTAGTAGCGTTCGATCCAGTTGATTGGGATTGGGATTTTAAAATGCATTTAAAAATTAACACCATGTACTTCATATTATTAAAAACTATTCCTCAGCATGCAATCCATGTCGTAATACTGTCTACTAACTCACTAGGGATAGTATTACCTTTGTTAATTAGAATCTTGACGTGACTTGGGTATAGAGTTAGTAGAAATGCCTCAATTGATTTGAAGACGGAAGATCTGTTAGAAGGCTTTAAAAAAAAAAAAAAACCTAATCTAATCTCAATAATCGTACGGGTTACAAAGAGAAAGGCCGGTGCCTTAAGATTTATATATATAATTGTACCTACATAAATACACGTACATATATATGAATTATGATAATAATTATTGTAATCATTCTAATAAAAAAAGGGGCATATTAGAATTTGATTTACAAATATGAATCATAGGAAATGATTGATGTGAATAATTACTAATGATTTTATAACCAATGGTTATTTATAACAATAATCTATGTATGGATATTATCAAGAAATAAAATCATATTGGAATTATGATTATATTAATAAATCATAATTAATGAATAATGTAGTTAATGATATAACGTTTCATAATATTGTTTAAGCATAATATTGCATACATTAATGACTCATAATAATTATTGACGCTATGGACTTGATTTCATAATAAATGATCTAGGAAGTGAAGTGGAATAATAATTTATGTTTATAAGTTATTGAAAGGTAAAATACTGGCGCATTCGACATAAGAACCCATGCTCCCGTTGAGCAAATATAATTAATGTTAATAGATTTTTGGAAAGTAAATACGCTTGCGCTCCGGCATAATAAACGATGTGCAAGATGAGAAGCCCTAAGTAAGGTAGTTAGATATATGTCTTTAAGATGTTTATTGTTATTGTATCCTTGTTAATAGATAGATTCTTGGAATTAGTATGATGAAATAGAAGGTTCTTGTTGATTGAAAGGATAAAATGTATTAGTTAAACTTCTATATTCCTACTTGCACTATATTCCTACTTACACTTCAGATTAAATAAATAAGGCCCAAGACACTCATCCTTAGAAGATAGTAGTACAAAGTTTTTACATGATTATTGTGGAAGTAATATTTTTACAATTTATGTTATTAATGGAAATAGTTATACTATGTTACTCTTGAAAAAAAAAAAGAATAAATAAATAAATAAATAACTTAAATGAATTTGTGTTACTCCCCTATTTCTCTTATTATTGTTTTCAGTTTGTTGAGGGTTGTTACAGATGGTATCAAAGCGGGTTCAACTTTGGGGCGTCGGACTCGATACTCCTTTCACTATTTTATATTTAATATTTAAAGATGTATTGCTAATACAATTTGAAATTGTTTATGCAGGTATCATTGTTAAAGGACGAAGGATGAGTAGATGTCGGGGTGTGGGAGGAAGAGGTACGCTTCCTCTGAGTGCATACACATCAGAGGGATCTGATCCATAGGGAAAAGAGAGAACTACTGAGCAGGCACATGTTGCAGTGGGAGATGTTGTAGATATGATGAGATCCTTTCAGAGGATGTCAGAGGCATTGATAAATCACCTTGATTGAGATGAGGGAAATGATTTTTCGCCCAATGAGGGTTCACAACGCCCTCCTGTAGTTAGTACTACTATTCATAGAGAACTTGAGAAGGTGAAATTTCCATAGTTTTGGGGTGTCACAGACAATTTATCCGTCGAGGCATGGTTGGAGAATATGGCGATGTGCTTTGCACTACGTGATTATACCTCCAACATAAAGTTCACATGGAAGTCTTTCAACTGAAAGGGAGTGTGATTATTTGGTGGAAGATACTCTTACCACAACTGAACATGGTCTTTGAAGACATGTCATAAGAATTGTTCAAAGAACGATTCTAAGAGAGGTACCTGTCTGATGAGTTCATTGACTGTCAACTTAATGAATTCAATGCTTTACGACAGGGTAGTCGTACAGTACCTGAGTATGAGGCTAGGTTTATGGAGTTTCTCAAATATGCTCCAGATCTAAAAATTGAGAAATTGAAGGTTAATAAGTTTGTTTTTGGACTCAACTTCAACATTCATGGTAAGGTCAGGATCCTGATGCCTAAGACTTTGCACGATGCAATACAAAACGATTTTGTTGCTGAAGAAGAGTTGAACAGTGGGGGTCAAGGTAGGACTCCTTCCAGATAGATAGTACATACACCACATCGATCACCGCAACAACAAACAATTGTTAGGAAGACTTCTGGGCACCGTGAAACACCCAAATGACCTGTATTTTCTATGCCACGTAGACCGACTACCAGTTAGAGGACTATGTATAAAGCACCACTACAACAACAACGTCCTCAGTAGCAGCAGTAGTCTAGATTTTTTTCATAGAACATATTGGGGCCTCAAAACCCTAGACCAATAGATTCTTCCTCTGGGACTAAGAGCATCGACCCTAAGAACAGATGTTGGAATTGTGGAGAGCCACACTACCATAGAGATTGTCCTATTGAGAAAGCAAGATATGTTGGATCAGTAGGATAGAAAACAATGGGATATTTGGGAAAGGCCCATTGGATTCATGCAGTTGTTAATAACCGTGAGTCTGAGCATCAGTCTATTGTGCTAAGGAATTCAAGTATGATAGTTGATCAGTAGTTCAGTGTTTTCATAGTTCTAAGAGATACTAAGAGTTTTATATCTAGTGTTGTGCTTAAAATAATTAAGGTGAAGGTACTCGAAAAAGATGAGTTTAGATATGTGGAAATGACATCTAGTGCCAAGAAAAAGGTTGGAGGAAAAGTTAAGGATTGTAACATTAAATTGGGTGATTTTGTCACAAGTGTAAACATATACGTCACAATCTTCGGATCTTACAACATTTTGATTGGAATGGATTGGTTAGAATCGCACGATGCGGTAATTAAATTTAAGATAAAACAAATAATTTTGATTGATGATTTGGGATAGATTAGAGTAATTGTGGGAAGAAACCAAGGTGTTTTGTTGAGATTTATTTCTTCCCTACAATTACAAAAAAAATGTGCGCAAAGGATGTAAGTTATATGCCATTTTAGTGCTTAACGTCAAGGGGGACACAAAAGGATTAGAAAACATTCCTGTAGTTTCATAGTTTGTTGATTTTTCTCCTAAAGAACTGTCAGGCTTATCATTAGAAAAAAGAATAGGAATTTACTATAGATTTTAAACCTGAAACATAATTGATTGCAAGAATGCCATATCATTTGTTGACACCTGAATTACAAGAATTAAAGATGAAATTGAAGGAGTTACTAGACTTGGGACTTATACATCCAATTGTATCATTGTGGGGTGTACTAATAATTTTTGTAAGAAATAAGGATGGATCGTGGAGGCTTTGCATTGACCATCATCAATTAAACATAGCCACGATAAAAAACCAAAGATTTGTTACCAGGAATTGATGATTTATTTGATCAAATGAAGGGAAAAAAAATGTTTTCAAAGATTGAATTGAGATCGAGATACCACCATTTGTGAATCAAAGAAAAAGATATCCCTAAGAAAACGTTTAAAACAAGATTCATACATTATGAATTTATTGTATTACTGTTTGGATTGACGAATTCCCCAGGTGTATTCACGAGTTTAATGAATGGGGTATTCTACGAGTATTTGGATAAGTTTGTATAGGTATTTATTGAAGACATACTAATTTACTCTCGGATGAAAGAGGAGAATGATGAACATCTGAGATTAGTTTTGCAGTGTTTAAGAGAAAACAAGTTGTATGGAAAGTTTTCAAAATGTTCATTTTACCAGAAAACGATTCACTATTTGGGACACATTATCTCTGGAGAAGGTATCGTTGTAGATCTAGTGAAGTTTGAGACTATTATGGAATGCACAATGTCGATGAATGTATAATATTTATGTAGTTTTATGGGATTAGAAGGTTACTATCAAGGCTTTGTCAAAGAATTTTCAAAGATAACAAATCCAATTACAGAATTACAAAAGAAGAACAAGAAATTTGTATGGTCAGAGAAGTGTGTGGAAGCATTTCAGAAGCTTAAAGAACTATTGACAACAACATCGATACTGAAGGTTTTGGATATGGACAAGGAATTATTGGTATGCACGAATGCATACAAGGAAGGATATTTCATGCAAGACGGTCGATTCATCACATATATTTCAAGGAAGGTAAGAAAACATGAAGAGAATTATGCTACACACGACTTGGAATTGTTAGCGATTATTTATGCATTGAGAGTTTGGAGACATGACCTAATTGGATGAAACTTTGAGTTAAAAAATGATCATTGTGGATTGCAACACTTTTTTACTCAGAGTGATTTGAATGCACGACAAAGGCATTGGTCGGAACTTTTAAGTGAATACAATTTTGAGATCACATATATCAAGGGAATAATTAATAGAGCAACATATGTGTTGAGTCAGAAACTTCACATTTTCTCAGTAATACCACTACAGATGAATCTTCGATAAAATATTTTAGCATTACATATCGATGACGACTGCTACACGAAAGTAAAAGACAATATCAGACAAGATACAATGATGATATCTAGATATGAGGGCTATTCTTTGGACAATGACAAACTTTTAATATATAATGGCAGAATTTATGTACCACGAAATGACGAATTGAGAAGATTAATTTTGAATGAAGCTTTTGAGCGGTGTATATGGCTCATCCTAGAGTCATGAAGATGAAGGTATATATTAGACCATTATTCTTTTGGAAAGGAATGAATACATATATAGTTAACTATGTGGCAATATGTATAGAATGTTAGCAAGTGAAGGCTGAAAATAGGCATCCAATGGGGTTATTAAAACCACATGTGATTCCTGAATCGAAATGGGAAGTTGTATTGATGGGTTTTTTTGTTGGATTTCCATTGACAAAAACGAGACACGATTCTATTTTTGTAGTTGGTCGACACTTTGACGAAGAGTGAATATTTTATTCTTGTTCATACAATGTATCAAGAACCTGACATAGATAGATTTTTTGTTAACAATATTGTAAGACTGCATTGTTAACAAGGAGGATAATGTATGATAGAGGATTAGTATTCACTATACATTTTTTGACTAGTTTCCAAGAGGCTTTGTGAACATAATTGAATTTAGTACAACATATCACCCCAAAACAGATGGAAAAACTGAAAGAATGAATCAAATTTTAGAGGATGTGCTTCGAATGTATGTGATGGATTAACAAAAACATTAGGAAGAATTTTTACCATTGGTTGAGTTTGTGTACAACAACAGTTATCAGAGTACAATAAATATGAAACCTTTTGAATTTCTATATAGATGACCTTGTAGGACACCTTTGAGTTGGGATCATCTAGAGGATAGAGTCCTAGTGGGACTAGAAGTGATTAAAGAAATGGAATATCACATGCAATCCATAAGGAAAAGGATTAAAGAAGCGCAATATCGACAAAAGAGTTATGTGAATGTGCATCCTACAAACCATAGTTATGAGGTTGTTGATAAGGTATTTTTGTGGGTGAAGCTACATAAGAGTTCGATAAAGTTTGGAAAGGGTGCTAAAATCTCTCCAATGTTTGTGGGACCTTTTGAAGTTGTATAAAATAAAGGACCCATGGCTTACTGACTAGCCTTACCTGATTCTTTGAGGCGTATGCACAACGTGTTTCATGTTTCAGTTTTACATCATTATATTTCATATCCATCACATGTTATTGACATGAGTTCATTGCAGGTATCAGACGAGGGTGCTCTCATAGTGGATCCAATCTGCATACTCGACCATCGCACTCGACAACTATGACGTCGAATAGTCAATTAGGTCAAGGTCCAATGGGAAAACTATATTCCCCATTCTTCTACTTGGGAGGATGCATATGAGATGCTTCAATAGTTTCCTTATTTATTTTGATAGTTGGATATATAGATTAGTATCAGCTACATTTATTACTTTCATTACTGGATTCTACAAACTTCATGATGAATTTTAAAACAAGAGGGGGTGTATGTAACATCCAGTTCCACTGATCACTTTTTATACACTAACTTATTCTTTGAGGACACTTGCAAGCAAGTGATCCAGTTAAAACATGGTACATTATGATTATATTTTGATTTATGATTTATGTTGTGTTGAGTATTGAGATTTAGATGTTATTCTATTGATGTATAGTATTGATAGGTATTATGATGAGGTTTCCTAAGTGTGCAGGAAATGTGAATTGATGAGGATGTTGATGGCATCGGAATACTCCCTTGGACTCTGGATTGAGTCAAGGAGTGGACTTTTCATTGGTTTTGAGTAATTTATTTATACACATATTTTATGTGATGATTTCAGTATGGATTTCCTGTATATAAATTATTAACATTATCTTTGTCAGTGGATGCAGGCATGGTGACGCTTGCTAATATGACTCACATATAAAGTAAAGCGGTCATACACATATACCATACAGATGAGGGAGAGGTGTGACAAGGTCCTTGTCATAGCCTACTATAACTCCCGTCATGACCTGAACTGAAGGTTAACGACTACCTTGTTTCAAGAGGTCCATAATGTCATGTGGGAAGACTGAAAGAGTATCTCATGAGGAATTATGAGGGGAATGCAATAAGGAAGATTCCTTATTCCTCATAAAATCCTTTAGTCTCACACAAGGTCGACCAATGGAGTGTTGACTTCGAGCATCCGACAAAATTCCAAACTAAGTCAATGGCAAGTGGCACCCTTGGAGAACATAAGTGAATATTGAAGAGGACATTGCATAAACAAATTATGAGTCAATAAAAATATAGAAGGCCTAGAAAAAAAAAATCTTAGACTTGTTAGAAAAGAGCATACAATTTATTATTAAATTATAAACTAGAAAACCCAACAACAAATCTAAGTCTATATGTTCAACTAAATAAAATATTAATTAGGTTAAGGGAATTTGGCTAAATAAAAGCTAGCAAGGGAAAAATAGGAATAAAATTAAGATATGTGCACATGTGTGCATGATATTAATAAAACAAAATTTTAAATTAAAAAGAAACCATGTCATGAGAGAATGGGTTGTCAACATAAAGTTAGTATCTTAATCCAATCAACCTCTAAATCCTAACTAAAAGAAGAGTCATAATCAAACTCCAACTGAAATTTAGTTAGGGGAAACAATGTAA
>JASDQU010104971.1:285401-300916 GCA_032191745.1 Picea mariana
TTGCTTAACTGAAATAATGCACACTGATGGCTACCTAACAGAGAACAGGACCGTAATTTCTTCCCAAAGCAGGAACCTTCAGCACCAGTCTCTGATTAGAAAGTTTTCATAAATTCATCACACAAGATTGCTAACTAAAATGATTAACAATTACCCAAGCATGAACTACTTGAAAACAATGTAACGTTCAGTAAAATAGACGTCTTAATAAGACAGAGTTCAATAGTGTTTCAGTAAAGCAGAATTCATTAAAGTAGTGTTTCAGCAAGACAGAAATTAATCAAGGGAAAAACAAAGATCACACTAACACACTATAAAACTAACGGGTGAATCTTGTGAAGAAGGTGGGCCCTCCCTTCTCACAAGATTCCCCCTGAGATGAAGAGGCTAGAGAAGGATGCTCAAAACAGTCTTTTATTCATCTATCAATGTATCATATTACAATCTGAAATGAAGTATGTCCTTCTTTGTAAAACTTTCTGAGTACAAAAAACTGAAGATCCTTCGAATGGTGATTTCCTCTTATTTAAAGTGGAGAATCCATTCGATACAATTGATCAACAAATTACAGGTGTATATCTGGGTCCTATTCTTAGTCGGATAAGCTTTCTAAACTAGAATAGGGTCTCCTAGTCTTCCGCAACAGAGTGTTATTACGAGTGCTGAGTGAGGTGTTGTTGTTACGGCTGGAGTAACAACTCTTTCTTTTTATTTCTATTGTATGTTGTTTCGGCATCGCAAATCACGGGTTGTTTCAGCCACGGGATTTGCGTTCTGAATGTTTCAACACTTCTCAGGCAACAACGATGGTTGGTGCTTGTCTCACGGTGCAGCTGTTGTAGTCAATCTGTGTGAGTTTCTATTGACCGTGGACTATGTAACGACTTCCTCTGTGTTTCAACATCATTGACCATGGACTATGTAGCATCTTCTGTGTTTCAGCATCGTCGGCCATGGACTGTGTAGCATCTTCTATGTTTCAGCATCGTCATCCATGAATTGTGTAACAACTTCCTCTGTGTTTCAGCATCGTTGACCATGGACTGTGTAACAGCTTCTGTGTTTCAGCATCATCGACCATGGACTGTGTAACAGCTTCTGTGTTTCAACGTCGTCGACCATGGACTATGTAACAACTTCTGTGAGTTGTTGTTTCAACAACAGGCCTCAAATGCTAATCTGCAGTTTGAACTGTTTCAGCACTTATACATTTCTAATCAATGGTTAAGTACGAGAGTGATGTCAAATTATATGCAAAATAGATTAAACGTATAGTAAAGAGAAGAGACGTTGTATACCTTTGGAAAGATAAGATAAAGTGATAATATGGGTTTAAATGTGAGTGAACAAGAGTGTAATGGTGGCAAAAAATATGGGCAAAAAGTTACATTGTGTGGTCCTAACAGTGTGCAAGTGGAATACAATCATAATCCAAAACGAAAATATTGATTCAATCCAAAACAGAATCGTTCCTGGTAAATTGAAGTCAACAGGATTGTTTAGAAACAAACAAAACTTAACCGAAATCCAACCTCAATCGACTATTCATGCAGAATTGTTTCAAAAAGCAATCCAAACAAAATAAAAAACAAATCAATCATTTATACTAAACTGAGAATAATAAAATTCATTAACTAAATTATAGCTGTATTTAATTTTAGCAAAATGAATCTATTGTACATGATTCACACGAAATCATTTTTAGTGATCCGAGTATAATGGAACCATTTTGAATATATTAAAACGAAAAGAGCTAATTGAAAACAACTCCAATCAGTTAAATTAATTCAAGAAAACTTACAAAACAAAATTCATATGGAAATACATACCTGGGCAATCAGAAAACAACTCGGTCATGATAATTTTGAATTTACAAAGGCCGTTGTTGCTTCTACGTTTCTGAAGACAATCGAACCGGTGGTTTTTTTTTTCTTCTCGTTGGTCTGTATCCAGTCGTTCTCCTTTTCCAACACTGTCACCCATTCCTCTAACGATTCGATCTTTGATTGCAACAGGGGAACATCGGTGTAATAATTCTCTAGCCAAGCATTACATTGGATGCATTATGGTTGCTTGGGATTTGGCATCACAGGCGAGGGTTTGTTTAAGTTACCAGGGGTTTCCTTGTGCAGCTTGATTCCCGAGTAGTTTGGTTCATTTTTGAGGCACGGGGGTAAGTTAGAGACATAGTCATAGGGTTCCTTAGAGCATAGGCCATGAGAATAGTGATACTCCTCAACAAGGAATCGTTCGATGTCGGAGTCTGAGTCCTCGCTCAACACTATTGGCTTTTGGTCAATGTTTGGCTTGGGTTTGTTCCTAGCTTATCTTGATATCAATCGGGCATTCTTCTTCCCTTTACTGTTGACAGTAGTATCATTCTTACCTTTCTTCCTCACAGACTTCTTTACGGCCTCAATATTGTCTTTGGTACATGGGTTGGATATGGCATCAGGTACATCTATGTCAGGGAAATCCGAGGGTTTGACAGGGGGTAGAAGGATATGAAATGGCACGGCTAGCCCAACCAAAGTTTTCATAACCACAACCTTGTCGATTTGAGAAAACACGGGATTGGCAAAGCCATTCCTAGATAGAAAGTCTTGCCAATTATCGCCACTAAGGTTTAAATGGTGGACGATAATGAGTTTAATCAAGCCGTGATGGAAAAGGCTGCTATCATCCTTCTCATGATTGAATCTCTTAGACATCTTGTAAATACTACGCAAGAAGTAATGCGGCATATTCAAAGGGTAGCCCATGAAATTCATCAATAACCAGAGGTGATACAGAAAAAACAAGCCATACACACCTTCACAGGTCACAAACTATTTAAAAATTACCAAAAGATTGTTCCACCTGGGTTTGAGGGTATTAATAGGCATACCTTTATCACATGAAACAATCTTTCTTGATGTGAATAGTAATGGCCACGACACCTCATCTACTTTGGAATTTTTAAACCATCTTTGACCTGTAGCTGACAGTCTTGTAACTGAGCTTAAGAGTTCCTCATTGAGCTCGAGCTGTATGTCTCCGACTTTATCCCTACACCCATTGAAGGTGAGGGTGAATTGTTGGGCAACCAAAAGGTTGAAACCCTCGAACCTCTGTATAAAAACCAGCCAACCACTATTTTCTAAATCCTTACGGGCATTATCGAACAACAACAGAGTTTGGCTACCATTTGGCTCTATGCGCACCACAGACGCCATAGACGGGAGCACATGGTGAGAAGGGTGCACGAGCAAGGGTTTGAACAGAGTATACACAGGGGAAGAACACTCACGGGCTTACCCAAAAACAACAGAGTTAACCCAGGATAGGGGGGAAGACATTAATGACCGAATGTGCGAAGGTGGTGGAGCTAGATCAGCCCATGCAAAATAGTCATTTCCCATAGTACAACCGACGGTGCATATACCAATTCAAATCAGTATTGCATATGTCAAAAACTATGCCATTCAAATAATCAATGAAATCTATGGTAATTCGACCAAACATTTGTGCGAGCAATAGTTTTAGCATATTTTTAAAACCAAAACAATGATTTGAAATCAACACCAAGGGTTCGATCATATCAAATATGTATGAAATGATTTATACCAAGGGTCTAACCACAACGTCAATGTGTTTTCATGAAATCAATGTGTCAAATAAATCGATGAAAGAACATAGAACATCCAAAACACCAATGTATCAAAAACTCTATCATAAGGATATCATCACAGCCTTGTAAAAGCGAAGTCATATTAGCAATTAAAGAATGCCAAATGAGTAAAGGTCTTGGAGTCTTGCCAACTGTGCGACTACAATTAAATTGGAAACGCAATGAACACATAGACAAGAGTGACCATGATAATCCAGTGACGATTTTAATGTGACTTTGAAATCAAAGTTTTCACACTTGCAGTCGTGAAAACAAGAACAAAATTAGGTTTGCAAATGCACCAAATAATAGTGTCATTTTATTCAAAGGTGTTGATGCAAATCAAGGGTTGAGAAACACTGGTGTATGTAGCTTATAAGGATAGGATAAAAATGCTAATTGGCTGCCAACAATAGTGACACACTGGTAGAAGTAGTTATCTCTGCCAAAAGAACAAATTCAGATTATGATAATGAGAAAAATTCTAACTTCAAAATAACAACCAGAAAATCGTTTAAACATCATCATTAACCAAATATTCCAGTAGTATTTAAAGGATGAAAACTTGTAACAGTCCTAAGATAAGCGAGCCACGATATTAAAGATAAAATCTGCAATACTGTTGATAGAGTCACTGCTGCCAGCAGGCGTCCATAGCCTTGACAGGGTTGCCATTTAACCGACTCTGATATCTGTATCCTGCCAAGAAGTTCCAGATTAGAATAAAGGACAAGTTATAGTTAAGAGGTTTCATATTTGCAGATTTTCATATAATTGACATTTCTTCGCTGCCAGCGGGCCTGTTCAGTACCCCAACGAAGTTGTCTTGGTGTCATGCATGCATTTACCCACTGCCAGCAGACCTATTCAGCATCCCGGTGTTGATTAAGGTTGGTTGTCATTGATGTCAACCCTTGAAGAAAGACCCGTAGCACAAAGTTTTGGGTAATGGACCCAATAGTGTTTGATGTAAATATGACTCATTATTGTTTTTGCATGGTTGATAAAAATAATTTATCCTTCCTTGCATTTCGGCCTTCTTTTCTTCATTTTCCTCAGAATTTTGGCTTAGATATCATTTGTAAACCTCAGACACCTATATATATTCAATATGCTCAAGTTTGATTCAAATGAGAGAACCTTTCTTCTTATTTATACTCTCCAAGTAGCTTCCTTAAAAAATCTCTTAAACCACTTTGATTACTTTGACCTTTTGGGGCTTGGTGCTTTCTAAGGTATGTTATTTTCAGGTCATCTCACCATTTTTGCTATAACTTTGTTTCTATAATGATTCAGATCCTGGAATTGATATGAAAGTGAGAAAACATATCCAAGTATTTGTGGTTAAAGATTCATATTGTGGGTCATTGTATTTTTGGAGTTACACTCTGTGGAAAATAGGGTTTGTGGCAAGTCCCGAAACTAGTCAAAATCAGGTGTTTCGGGTAAAAATGTCATAACTTCTTCATAACAGATCCAAATTTAGTGAGACCAAATGTTTTGGTTAGGTTAAATTCTGTATTATTATTTGTAACATTTTCAGATCATTTAATCAAATATTTTGTGCGGTGAACACCCTACATGGTCTCTCTCTAGAATACGCCAGAATTCAGAAAGGTATGCCATTTTTGCTATAAATCCTTTTATGAGAGGTTCCAAGTAGTTCCACTTGGAGTAATTGCATAAAACACACTGAAGAACATTGTGTATCAGTTTCAGAGATTTATACATTACAGGTTCAAAGTTATGATTACTTCAAGTTAGGGTTGTTGACTAATCCAAAACTAGGCATGTGAGACTAAAGAAAAGTTTGATGAAAATGATAGTCTCTTGATGTTAAAGTTAAGGAAGGTTTGAAGGAATTTGATCATATACACCAGGTCTATTACAGAGCTACAAATCAGATTTTGATGATGAAATTGATGAAGGCTTTTGGTTGAGGTACATGGTGAGTACATGGTTGAGACAGTAGTTGATGAGTTGGCACATACATGAGGTGTATAGTTGATGATGTTGGTACATATTGACGAGTCATAGTTGATGAGTAGTTGACACATGATTGGTACATACTTGGTACATGGTTGCATGCACTTATTTATGGTACAAGTTGATTACAGGATTGTGCATGGTTGATGCACTTGTTTATGGTAGAGGTTGATTACAGGTTGGTGCATGGTTGATGCACTTGTTTATGGTACAGATTGATTACAGTTTGATGCATGGTTGATGCATGGTTCAGATTTATTGGTATAGGTTTACAACGGTATATCTCACAGTGATAGTGTGACAATGGTTCCATCATTCTACTTCTACCTTAGGGTGGCTGGACGGGGCAAGGACAGGTGGTTGTAGCCACCTTACGGTTGTAGCCGGAGAACATTGGGGGTTGTAGCCTCCTTCTGGTTGTAGCCAGATATTTGGGGAGTTGGAGCTTCCCTCAGGTTGTAGCCTGAGAAACTAGGGGGTTGGAGCCTCCTTCTAGTTGCAACTGGAAAACAAAGGAAGTTGGTGCTTCCAATGATTGTAATTCTTCAAGACATATAAGAAAAAGCATTCCGTGGTTTTTTCCCGATTTGGGTTTCCATGGAAAAAACTGGTGTACTGTGTATGTGTATGATTGTTCATTTGTTCATTGCTTATTTACTCTGTAGTTATTGGATAATAATGTTTCATTGATATAGCACTTAGATTATATGGTTAAAAGGGATTAAATTGCTCTATTACTGATTCACCCCCCCTCTCAGTAATCCAACACCCGATGGGTTTACAAGCACTTCCCATAGCTCTTTTATTGATTTATTTTGTTTTTTAACGTATATAGTTGAGCGGGGTGATGCTGAAAATTATGATCTTTTAGCATATTTTTATAGACCTCAACAGAATTTTTTGGAACTGTCCTTCATTAAGATCCAGAGATGGTTTATTTACAAAACCAAACTTCTAAGGCAGGGAGACATCTTCTGAGTCATTCCCTTAAGGAACAGGGACAATGTAAGGAGATAATAGATGATCGTGACAGGCTTTACTCATAGATCGAAATCATTTAACTTGTTTCAAACAACAGTCTTTGCCCAATATAGATGTAAATTTCAGAAGTACATAATTGATGTTTACACAATTTTTCAGTAGTCATTTCAGTGAAAGAATTTTCTGTTTCCTTTGTCTGAATAGTTCAAAAATACAGGTATGTGTATTTCTAGAACAAAAACTAGTAAGCATAAGGGAGAAATCAAAACACACCAGCGAAGAAAAAATTGGAAAGCAAATAAATCCAAACAACAAAAACAAAAAACAAATATGTACAGAAGGTGCATCTGAAAACCTCATGCAGCAAATCCCTTGGGAAACTGAAAGAAAGAAGGAAAATCCTTATTGATGGAAAAGCGGTCTTACTCGTGGTACCTTGGGTCAGGGTTGATTCAAATTTATTTATCTCTTTACCTTCCATTTAGGATTTTCATGACGATACTACGTTTTTTGAAAATAAATGTTCAACTAAGAGTAAAGAGAAAAGGATCAAGGGGACTTCCCTGACAACAGTCGTATTATGGTTCTCGTGGTGCACCCACTTGTGTTCATGACTACATTATTACAAAAAGAAATAGTGAAAAATAAAATTGAAAGAAAAACCTATTCCTAAACCTACTCTAACTACTAAACAAATCAAAAAATACTAAGTGAAGTCATGCTTCCAATGTAGCCATCAAAGTGACTCCAATTCTGCAATGGAAACAAAATCAAGCATTACTAATAAGAATGGTAATATATCAACAAATGACAGAAACATATCACACTTACCTTCATAATCAACATCTAAAAACAAAGTAAGCATGATCTTACCATTCCCTTCAGTATTCTTGATGTATGAATCCTCCAGCCATTGTGAAATCTTGTCGTGATAAGGGTCATAATGGCATGGGCGAGTGTAAGTAGGTTTGAAAAACTTGTCAGGATTACGAGGAAATGAAATAACCATAAGCCAAGGCTGAAATGCCCCATCCTCCTGACAATTCTCTAAGTGTTCATTAATTTCTTCACATGGAGGATTTGAAAGAAATATGTCAAGCCTACTTCCAAGATATTTAGGTAGAAACAAAGCAAGCTCAACTTTGTCTTTATTATGAATTTATATATATATATATATGAATATTAAAGCCATCCTAAGATCATGTCACAAAAATGAGGATGCAAACCATGACTTTGATGAAATGAATATATCAATGGGAAGCTCATCATAGGAGGATTTGTGCAATCAATTGGATTGTTGGTTTGAATGTTTCCTTCGATGAGATTGATCACTTCAAAATGTGAAGTATAAAATTTAAGATTCGAGCTAAGCAAAGAACGAATATGAAATGTAGAACATTTGATGTCCATAAGATATAATGCATTGTCTTTTTCAATAATAAACTGTGTAAAATCATCTTGCAAAATGTCCTCTTCCCATATGAGTGATGAAAGTGAACAAGAGTCAAATCCGGTTTTATCAATGTTATGCTCGAAATTAATTTCACCAAAATTTAGCATATCGAAAGGATATGATTGTGTTGGAAGAGAGTAGGGTGTTGTAGGTAAGATGTCAAGTCCACCAGAATCCAGGAATAGATCAGGATATAAAGAATAAAAGGAATGAGAAATAAGCAGATGAAAAGAATCTCCTGAACTATGATACTCAACAATGGTATTCTCAAGACAATTATCTTCACTTTCTTCAAATCTCTCACTCTGTTTTGGTGACGAATTCCTCAACATAATACGATCATCTGGGTTTGCCTTTTGTGTGATAGATAATTCAAAATTTATGTGACAAGCATCTAGTCTTTCCTGTGAACAAAGTGCATTTTGAGGGTGAAGGTTTAAAGTTTCTTCTTCTAGTTGCGTAACTTCTTCTCTAATCAGTTTCATAGGAGTACTAAAACATTCAAGATGATTTTCATCGCTTAAGTGTTCTTCAATGACTGATTTTAAATTTTGATTAGAGCATGAGTTACAAGAATGAGGGTATTCACCTTGAGCCAGAAATGAATCATCTTCCATACTGTTCGAAGACTGAAAATACAATGATTCAAAGGAAAAACCAATTTGGTTGTCAATAAGAACCTGGTTAATAGGTTCTACCTCCCTAGCTTGTTCAACATTGTCGGAAGGATCCTTCTCTTCTTGCGAAGAGAATTGTTCTTGCAGTTGAGTAATAGGATTTGCAATTGGTTCTTCATTCGTGATTGAACATGACTAGATGGAAGGGATGGAAGCATCATAGAAGATATTTAATGCCAATGTCATGTCATCAAGATTAAATTTATAGAGGATATGATAGACTCTTGTCAAAAAGTCTTCTGAAGATGAATCACCGTTGATTAGCGAAGTATGGAATTCTTCACATAATTGATCAAAAAAATAAATTTCAAAAGCATCTAGAAACTCATCTACAAATTGAAACCAATAAAAAATGTGACATGCTGGAAAGGATTCAAATCAATGTTTGATCCGACCTATAAAAGTAAATGCGAATAGTCTACATAAAACTCCTAGATCTGAGATGTCATGTTTGATTCATTTGCACCAAAACTTGTTAAGGTGGTCTTTAGAAGATATATTGCCTTCACCATCAAAGGTGAGTTTGGAAAAGTGAGAGACTGCCTCGTTGGGAACATCGGGTAATGAGAAGTTGAAAGCATGTTCCAACACAGTGATTTGGGGAGCCATGGGGGAAATTGAATACATTTAAAAATAAAGGCTCCTACAAGGCCATCTTGTTAGTCAGCCCTCCTTCTAGCGCCATTTGTTGACGAGTGAAAATGAACACTCACCAAATGGAAGAATGGATCCGGTCCGGGGTTGTCTAAATAACCCAAGCCGTTTGGGATGATCCACCCTGACGGGTTTAGGGGCTCCGTTGGTCGATCTAAGTTCTAGGAAAACAAATGAAAACTACACTAAGGAACTAATCTAAATGAAAACAATAATTAAAACAAACTAAATAATAAATCTAAAATACATATATACAGTCTATTGCCTAAATTATACAACAATGATTCTATAAAATTAAATTTTCAATTATCAACAKAATCATATCCAATTACAAATATACAATATTTACAAATTACAGATTTAAATGAAAACCTAAAAAAATCATTTGTAAACTGTCATAAGACAGCRAAACTATTGTTTTTTTATTTTTATAATTTTATAAGAAAGAAATTGAATAACAACTATCTAAGCTAAGCGACTAAAATAATAATTCTAATTATGAATCTGAACTATACATATATCTATATAAACTACTTAAATAACACTAATAAATTAACTATTAAATAACAAATAGCAAATTGACCTGAAGTAACGCTTCAGGCTTGTCCTGTATGCAATAGTTGATTCAGCCGTTCGGTGGGAGGAAACCCGCACCATATTCTCCATGAGCTTCTCGTAAATGGAAAGCTATTGTGCTCTTCAAATATAAATGACAGGACAAACAAGACATAAAAAATGACAACAATCTTATAATTTACAAATCGTCACAGTTAGATAAATCTGTGTGCAAAGATTTGTACAAAATGATTCATTTAACGAAAAAGGTAAACCTGTAATTCATTAAACTGAAGCAGAATAATTGTTGTATTTTTAAATAAGGGAGATTAGATATGGACAACATATAAATCAAGTCACATCAACATGCAATGAATCATGATAGCTAAAGTAGTCGATAATTAATTGCAAACTGATATGAGGAAAACTTGAAACAAAAGTTTAACATATTGAAAGAGAAAGTTGTTACAAGACATCAACTTTCATCCCAGTATGTATTATAAATCCATAGTCCGGTTCTCCCCACAGTGATGATGATGATCCATCAATAAAAAAAATAACAAGTATTTAAAGACCTCCCACAGGGTAAAACATCCTTGTGGGAATTGTCAAAATAGTTTACAAAAAATCTGGGGATAATCTCCCAACTCTAACTAAAGCTAACAACCTATAACAAAACTGTATCACAAAAACATCTCTCAAATTGCCATAGCATGCCAATTGATCATTGAAATTCATATGCACCTGAAAGTGGACAAGAATAGACAAGTTTAGGTGATATTTTATTGGTAAAATTAACAAAAATCAGAATTCTAAGACTAGCTATAGAATCTTGCAATTCTGTAGCTGGTCTAATTTGAGCACATAATCGTTTTAAAATCAATCCAAAACTTAAAGAATTATATTCAAACTATTAAACAAATATTTAATTGCTAATTGGAAACCAAACGAATCATTCAAATCAAAACTTCTATGCTAATTTGAGAGCAAACAAAATCATGTTTGAATCTATTTTAACCAAAACAGGCTATAACCGATCAAGCATATTTTTCATGCAATAGCTTATGTCAACTCGGCACTTAACAAAATTGTTGTCGAACCAAAACGAAATTAACAAGATCGTTTAAATCCAAACTAACTTTGAATCCATCGCATTATGCAAGCGACTGTGCTAATCGAGGCAGGCAACATTGTTTGTGAATCAAATCAAACAGGAACAAATTGAACCAATTTAAGATCGACACAATCGTTATGCAAAATCAAAACATAGCCGTGTTTGAATTTAGCAAACAAATCTTGTGTGCAGGTGGAATACAATCATAATCCAAAACGAAAATATTGATTCAATCCAAAACAGAATCGTTCCTGGTAAATTGAAGTCAATAGGATTGTTTAAAAACAAGCAGAACTTAACTGAAATTCAACCTCAATCGACTATTCATGCAGAATTGTTTCAAAAAGCAATCCAAACAAAATAAAAAACAAATCAATCATTTATACTAAACTGAGAATAATAAAATCTCATTAACTAAATCACAGCTGTATTTAATTTTAGCAAAACGAATCTACTGTACACGATTCACACGAAATCATTTTTAGTGATCCGAGTATAATGAAACCAGTTTGAATCTATTAAAACGAAAAGAGCTAATTGAAAACAACTCCAATCAGTTAAATTAATTCAAGCAAACTTACAAAACAAAATTCATATGGAAATACATACCTGGGAAATCAGAAAACAACTCGGTCATGATAATTTTGAATTTACAAAGGTCGTTGCTGCTTCGACATTTCTGAAGACAATCGAACCGGTGGTTTTTTGTTTCTTCTCATTGGTTTGTAGCCAATCGTTCTCCTTTGCCAGCACTGTCACCTGTTCCTCTAACGATTTGATCTTTGATTTCAACAAGGGAACGTTGGTGTAATAATGCTCTAGCCAAGCATTACATTGGATGCATGATGGTTGCTTGGGCTTTGGCATCACAGGCGAGGGTTTGTTTAAGTTACCAGGGGTTTCCTTGTGCAACTTGATTCCCGAGTAGTTTGGGTCATTTTTGAGGCACAGGGGTAAGTTAGAGACATAGTCATAGGGTTCCTTAGAGCATAGGCCATGAGAATAGGGATACTCCTCAACAAGGAATTGTTTGATATCGGAGTCTGAGTCCTCGCTCAACACTATTGGCTTTTGGTCAATGTTTGGCTTGGGTTTGTTCTTAGCGTATCTCGATATCAATCGGGCATTCTTCTTTCCTTTACTGTTGACAGTAGTATCATTCTTTCCTTTCTTCCTCACAGACTTCTTTACGGCCTCAGTCTTGTCTTTGGTACACGGGTTGGCTATGGCACCGGGTAGATCTATGTTAGGGAAATCTGAGGGTTTGACAGGGGGTAGAAGGATATGAAATGGCACGGCTGGCCCAACCAAAGTTTTCGTAACCACAACCTTGTTGATTTGAGCAGACTCGAGATTGGAAAAGCCATTCCTAGATAGAAAGGCTTGCCAATTATCGCCACTAAGGTTTATATGGTGGACAATAATGAGTTTAATCAAGCCGTGATGGAAAAGGATGCTATCAGCCTTCTCATGCTTGAATCTCTTAGACATCTTGTAAAGACTATGCAACAAGTAATGTGGCATATTCAAAGGGTAGCCCATGAAATTCATCAATAACCGGAGGTGATACAGAAAAACCAAGCCATACCGACCTTTATAGGTCACAAACTATTTAACAATTACCAAAATATCGTGCCACTTGGGTTTGAGGGTAGTAATAGGCATACCTTTATCACAGGAAACAATCTTTCTTGATGCAAATAGTAATGGCCACGACACCTCATCTACTTTGGAATTTTTAAACCATCTTTGACTTGTAGCTGATATTCCTGTAGCCGAGCTTAAGAATTCCTCATTGAGCTCGAGCTGTATGTCTCCTAATTTAGCCCTGCACCCGTCAAAGGTGAGGGCAAATTATTGGGCAACTGAAAGGTTGAAACCCTCGAACGTCTGTATAAACACCAGCCAACCACTGTTTTCTAAATCCTTACAGGAATTATCGAATAGCAACAGAGTTTGGATATCATTTGGCTCTATGCGCACCATAGGAACCATAGACGGGAGCACACAGTGAGCAGGGTGCATGAGCAAGGGTTCGAATAGAGTATACGCAGGGGCATAACACTCATGGGCTTACCCAAAAACAACAGAGTTAACCTGGGCTAGGGGGGAAGACATTAATGACCGAATGTGAAAAGGTGGTGGAGCTAGATCAGCCCATGCAAAACAGTCATTTCCCACAGTACAACCGATAGCGCATATAGCGATTCAAATCACTATTGCATATGTCAAAAACTATTCCATTCAAACAATCAATGAAATCTATGGTAAGTCAACCAAACATTTGCGTGAGCAATAGTTTTAGCATAGTTTTAAAACCAAAAAAATGATTCGAAATCAACACCAAGGGTTTGATCATATCAAATATGTATGAAATGATTTATACCAAGGGTCTAACCACAACATCAATTTGTTTTCATGAAATCAATGTGTCAAAGAAATCAATGAAAGAACATAGAACATCCAAAACACCAATGTATCAAAAACTCGATCATAAGGATATCATCACAGCCTTGTAAAAGCAAAGTCATATTAACAATTAAAGAATGCCAAATGAGTAAAGGTCTTGGAGTCTTGCCAACTATGCGACTATAATTAAATTGGAAACGCAATGAACACATAGACAAGAGTGACCATAATAATCCAGTGACGATTTTAATGTGACTTTGAAATCAAAGTTTTCATGCCTGCAGTTGTGAAAACAAGAACAAAAGCAAGTGTGTAAATGCACCAAATAATAGTGTCATTTTATTCAAAGGTTGTGATGCAAATCAAGGGTTGTGAAACACTGGTGTAGGCAGCTTATAAGGATAGGATAGAAATTCTAATTGGATGCCAACACAACTGAAGGTACTCACGATCATCCATAAAAATTCTTTTTACGCTATCCCTGTTCCTTAAGAGAGAAAATCAACGATGTCTCCCTACTCTTGAAAGTTGGTTTATTAACAAACTATTTCTGTATCTAAATGAAGGACAGCTAAAAAGTTTCTTCAAGGTCTATAATTTACTAAGATGTGTCCAAAAACCAGGATTTTCAGCATCACCCCGCTCTATTAAAATTTAGGAAAAGAACTAAATAAACTTTCAGAGAGCCGTGGGAAGTGCTTGTAAACCTGTTGGGATACTGAACAGGTCTGCTGGCAGCGGGTAAATGCATGCATGATGCCAAGATAACTTTGCTAGGGTATTGAACAGGCCCGCTGGCAGTGAAGCAATGTCAGGTATATGAAAATTCTCAGATATGGATTCTTTTGACCTTAAATGCCCTTCGTTTTGATTTGGAACTTCTTAGCAGGATACAGATATCAGAGTGGGTTAAATGACATCCCTGTCAAGGCTATGGATGCCTGTTGGCAGCAATGGCTCTGTCAACAGTATTGAAGATTTTAACTTTAATATCATGACTCTCTTCTGTTACAGTTGTTGTCAGTTTTCATCTTTTTAAAATAATAGTAATCTGAAACTGGAATGCATTTTAAATGGTTCACGATGTTTATAATTTTATTTTTTTTGTTGTTTTCGATTTGAATTTTTTTCTGATTATCCTAATCTGAACTCGTTCATTTGGCAGAGATAACTGCTTCTCCTAGTGTGTCACCATTGTTGGCATCTATAATGTAATTTCTATTGTTTATAAGCTGCCTACACAGGGTCTCTAAATTTTCATTACTCGTCATGAGCAATGACACTTATCACTTGTCGCTTTCTACATATATTCCTTTCAATTTTTAGTTTTCATGACTGTAAGCATGAAACTTGCAGCTGGAATTCACACTTGGTTTCATTTTTTTATCAAAGAAAAACTGTTCATATGGCCTTTTATCGAATTGCTGCATTTTTCTATGAACATGATTATTTGCCTAGTTTTTAACTCCTTGATATTAAACATTCTTTGGTTACATAAGTAAAAAACCTCCCACTCCCAATATTTGATTAATTTTAATGGGGTTTTGATTTATAAAAATTTTAATGGTTCAATGTTTATTTGATACATTTATCGTTGTAATCAATTCATGGATGTGCATACTATGGTTTTCAACTGTTCTAATCCTTATGCGTACCAATATGCCAAGGTTCCATTTTAAGTACAACATGATATTATGGTTCTATATGGCCTCAGGCTTCACGATCTCATTCCCACACGTGGTAATTAATGCCCCTGCCTACCATTTAGAACTATCTTTGCATTGCATTGAGGAAACTCGGGATTATGGCTCTGTGTTTCTCTATCAAACCCTACCTTTGATTCCCGTGTTAATTTTCTTCTATTAGCCATGGCTCCTATGGTGAGGATTGAGCCCAATGGCATCCAAACCTTGTTATCGTTTGACAACGCTAGATACGACTTAGAAAGGAATGGTTGGCGTTTGTTTATTGAGAAGTTTGAGGGTTTCAACCTGAGAGTTTCCCAAGAGTTCGCATTGACCTTCGATAGCTACAAAG
>JASDQU010104972.1:5960-18025 GCA_032191745.1 Picea mariana
TTTACCAAGGCTTCTTTTCCCAGCAGTGACAACAGGTCAGCTAGGATACTAGATTTAGTACACACATATGTGTGTGGGCTTATGTCTCGGGCATCCTTGAGTGGTAATGAGTACTATCTCACATTCATTGATGACTACTCCAGGAAGACCTGGTTCTATTTCTTGAAGATTAATAGTGAGGTCTTCAAGAGGTTCCAAGAGTTCAAAGCTCTCGTGGAGAACCAAACATGAAAGAGGATCAAGGTCTTGCGGTCAGATAACAGAGGTGAGTATTCCTCTAGTGAGTTTGTATACTTCTGTACCCGTGCAGGGATAAGAAGACAAATGACCGTGCCTTACAACTCCCAATAGAATGGGGTTGCCAAGAGGAAGAAAAAGGTGATTACGGGTGCAACGAGATCTATGTTGCATGATCAAAGTTTGCCTCTATACCTATGGGCAGAGGCAAGTGCTACTACAATTTACCTGCAGAACAAAAGCCCCCATAGGATTTTGGGGAAGATGACTTATGAGGAGGCCTTCACTAGTTGGAGGCTCGATGTCAAGCACATCACGATTTTTGGTTGCTTGACTTATTCTCATGTCCCCTCAGAGAGGAGGACAAAGTTAGACCCCACAACCCAACAGGGGATTCTAGTTGGATACTCAAAGGTCTCCAAAGCCACCGGATTTCCATTCCATCATTGTGGAGAGTGCTGGAGAGAAAAGATGTTAAATTTGAGGAGGGTAGGGATTTTCAGAGATCTCTCGAGTCGAGAGTCAATGTTGAGGATGATGCAGAGGCACATATTGATGTCTTAGAGGGAGAAAAATCTCAGGTTTCCGGTACACCAGTTTCATGGGTGACAGGGTCACCTCGCATAACTTCAGGTTCACAGTCACATGGGGTTCGGGCAGAGTGTGCAGAGGCTTCAGGGTCTTAGAGTGTTGGGATTGGCCCTGAGGCAGATACTCTCAAGCAGGGAGATCTTACTTCTCCTTTGACTGCTTCAGGGAAGAGGAAACCGAGATGGTTTCAGGAAACCCTGAAGGAAGTCAAGGAGAACGTAGGAGAGCCCAAGAGACAGTTCAGAGAGAGCAAAGCACCAGTGAGGCTTGGGTCCTATTTGGCTATGGTGACGGGTATCTCAGATATAAAGCCACAGACATTTGTGCAGGCAGTTGACCAACAGGTTTGGCAAGAGGCCATGCTGGAGGAGTATGACTCCATTATGCACAATGATGTTTAGGAGGTGCTTCTGAGGCCAGTGGGGAAGTCTATTTTGACTTCGAGGTGGTTTTACAAA
This sequence comes from Picea mariana, assembly GCA_032191745.1. NCBI lineage: Eukaryota > Viridiplantae > Streptophyta > Pinopsida > Pinales > Pinaceae > Picea > Picea mariana. Next base: position 7,247 of record JASDQU010104972.1, read on the forward strand.
ACCAAGTATGTTGTAGATGGTAGCATAGAGAAACACAAGGCTCGTTTTGTGGTGCGAGGATTTTCTCAAGTAGAGGGAGTCGATTATGATGAGACATTCGCACCAGTTGCGAGATACACCTCGATCAAGAGTATTATTACCATAGCGACAAAGATGGGTTGGAGGATACATCAGATGGATGTAAAGACCACATTTCTCAATGGATTTATAGAGGAGGAGGTGTACATTGAGAAACCACAGGGGTTCGATGTGAGTGAGAGAGAGTCTCACTTGTGCCTTTTGAGAAAGACACTATATGGTCTAAAGCAAGCTCCCAGAGCTTGGTATTCACACATTGATACATACCCATCGGGGAGACACTTCACTACGTCTTTGATTAGCTCACTCCTTTCCATCTAGTTGTTCAATTTGAGAAGAGCGATGTTGATCCTAACCTCTATTACATCATTAGAGGTGAGGACACACTCATTGTCATTTTGTATGTGGATGACTTGTTCATCACAGGTGCAGAGGATCTCATAGCTAAGTGCAATATGGGACTTGCTTCCGAGTTTGAGATGAGTGGCATCGGATTGATGCACTATTTTTCTAGGTATGGAGGTATGGCAAGAGGAGGGTCACATCTTCCTTGGACAAGGGAAGTATGTTGTAGATATTTTGAGCAGGTTTCAGATGGAGGATTGCAGGCCTATGTCTACTCCCATGGTCACCAACTGGAAGAAGCTTAACGTTTCAGATTCCGAGTTGGTGGATGCTACAATTTATAGACAATTGATCAGTTCACTGATGTATCTGGTCAACACTCGACCAGATATTTGTTTTGTCGTGAACACTCTCAGCCATCATATGGTAGAATCAAGGAGCGTTCACTAGATTGGGGCAAAACATGTGTTGAGGTACATTGTAGGGTAAGTTGATTATGGCCTAGACTATATCAGAGGTGATGGAATCAGTTTGGTTGGCTACACAGACTCAGACTGGGCAGGATGTGTTGTTGACAGGAAGAGCACCTCTGGGTGTTATTTTGGGTTGGGGTTAGGACTTGTTTCTTGGTACAGTTGGAAACATAAGTCAATTGCTTTGAGTTTCGCCAAGGAAGAGTATATGGAAACCAGTCAAGCCATTTGTGAGGCCATTTGGCTTCGTAAGATGTTGGTAGGATTATTTGGTCAGGAGTTGCCTCTGACCATCATTCAATGCGATAATCAAAGTTGTATCAAACTCTCTAAGAATCCAGTTTTCCATGACTGGTCGAAGCATATAGAGATTAGATACCACTTCATCAGAGATTGGGTTCAGAGAGGGGCAGTACAGTTACAATATATACCGACTGACGAGTAGATTGTAGATATTCTCACCAAGGCCCTGCCAAGGGGAAAACATGTCTACTTCAGAGACAACATGGGCCTGGTGAGAAACACTTTCCTCGGTAAGAGGGAGTGTTGAGATTTGTGTACCTTGGGAAGTGGCCCCCTTGTGGTTTGGATCCTCTAACCATGAGTGGAAAATACATTGGTACTATGTACCTTGTACTTTATGTCTAGTTTCACTTTGACTTAGGAGATTTAAGTCAAAAATGAAATTTGGTTATTTTAGCCAAAAATGACTATCAATTCACTTTGTGGGTGAATTAGGAGACATAAAGTGAACTTAGGGAACTTAAACCAAAGTGGGTTTGTGAGTGGGATTATTGTGGGATGATCTCAACCTTTGATTAGAGATGGGATGGGATGATCTCATCCATCCATCTTTTAGATTTCCTTATGGAGGTTCAAGAGGGGCGCATAGGGCCAAGAGAGGATCGTTCACTCGTATGTTCACTTAGAGAGGAAGAGTAGCGCTATGGAGATGAGGATGGAAGCAGAGGATGAGGGTTTCAAGGGCACCTCCTTCCATGGAGGGCTCCAGGAGGCTTTGGCTTCCATTATTTTGTGGTGTACATGCTTGTTTTGAGGACGACACACTTATAGCAGGGATGAATTGCACCTGTCAGATTTCCTTGAGGACAATCTTGTTGGAGAGGTAGCACACTTGTTCAGAGTTGTGTGCAAGGGTTTCTACAACAGAGCTTCAAGGAGCAAGGGCACAAGCCTTCAATGAGATTGGGCAACAAAGGAGAAGGGCACACCATGCTTGGGTGCATCTACCTTCTTGGACTTGTATAACAGCTTGAGAGGGGTTGCCATTGTATCAGGTTCATTTGTTTCATGTACTTGTTATATCTCACATTCTTTACATCACATATATAGATTCATATTCCAAACTGGTTTTTCTCGGGGGGGGTTTGTCCAGGGTCGTGTTGACCAAAAACCTTTGTGTCCATTTTCATGTATGCTAGAGTTTAGAACAACATTATTTCAGTTGTAAATATCTAGAGGTGTGTTACATATTTAAGGCTTTCATGTACTAACCTATTGGCTACTAAAACTACATGCTAGAGCACCTTAAAAGGTTATGTAACCTTAACAAAACAACAATAAAGTTCGTGATCAATTTGTTGCTATAAAACAACAACAAATACTTGTGTGACAACAAAAACTTAGAGACAACTTGAGGTCAAAGACATACCTAGTTGGCAGCCTGTTAGGACCTCAAAAAATCTTTAGTGCCAATGTTAATAGTGTTCCACAAATAATAAGAAAATGAAAATAAAATTAGGCCATAAGTAATCCTAAGTGCCTAGGTCAAAACATGGCATTACAAAAACTTGAGGAAAGGTTTGCACATTGAGATATTTGATCCCTCTCGGTGCTTGATAGATCATGGGTTAAGATGGATCTAGGTTGGTTTATAAATATTATATTATATATTAAAAAATTTAAATATATGCAATTATATGATTTTAAATTATTATCATTATAACAATAATATAATTTTAAGATAAAAAATTAATTATAGACACACACACACATAAATAAATCATAATATATTTTGATTATATTATTTGAAACCTTTAATTAAACACTAACGTTCTTTTAAAGAAAAATGTGTGTATGATATGTGAGTAGTGGAGCTGACTTACATGTAATTGTTCAAAGTGTAATTAAACCAACTTGTATTTTGTTTTTTTATTACTATTTAATGTATTGTTATGTACATTACATATGTGTAAACATCTTCCCCACGCTAGGTTATAAAGTGCCTCTCGATGCAATAATAACATTTTATTATTATTATAAGTTCACATACATAATGTGCTTGTTTATATATCGACTAATATTTCACTGATCAAAGATCTATAGATGGATAATATGGTTTTCCATTATAATGATGTCATAGGTAGCCATTGCCTAGTTCAATTACATTATGTTTAATTTGAACGTTGGTGGAGATTGAATTTTGGGCCTCTTGGTGGAAGGTTTTTTTGTATCCTTGAGCTCCTTATTGTTGCACACGTTTATATTTACCATTTATTGATCTATTAAAAATAAGTGGCTAATGGCTCTAATACTCACATGCCTCTCAAGTTGGTGATTAAAGCTTACAAATGTGACATAAACAAACAATACACCATCATTATGTAGCACATGGTTAGATCTAATAATTAAATGACCATGAACTTGGTAACTAACAAATAGTAAAGGAACATAAATAAATGACACACTATCTATAGGAAGCATATATGAATTTTCAAAGTATCATAATAGAAAGACTTCTATTATTGAAGTCATGCACTTTGAACTAGAGTGGTTGTTGAAATCATGGTTAGATTAGTAGATGTTTGTATGGTTGAGAGCACGAGATCTTGACAACTTTCATTCATTGGCAAATTGAGGTCCTTTAATGCACCTCTAGAACCAATTACCTTTCCTTTACATCCTTCCCACTAAAGTTTACATTTTTTTATTTTTTTTGAGGCCTCTAATGTTGTCTCTTAGAGTAGGAGGTTTTTCACTCTTTACAAAATTCTTTATTGATTCAGCTTTGAACCGGCTTCCCATACCTCTACTATTCCAATAGACAATGATCATTACTTACTAGATGTTTTTGGAACCTCGCTAGTAGATGAGGTCGAGGATCCTAGTTTCATTATGTTTCTTGCCCCTAATCCTAAGGATCTTTCAATAGTTGGGTGCCCAAATGTTTTTCCTTATTTGCAATTTCTTCCCTTATTTCTTTGGCCAATTTTCTTTTTAATTTTTCGAGCAACTTTTCTTTTGCATCATCCTCTTCCTTTTCTTCTTCATTTCTTTGTTGTTTGGATTTTTTCCTGGTAAAGTTTCTAGATGTATACATTGGCTTTTTTGGTGATTGATCTATCTCATCCTAACAATCTGATATATTAATTTTTTCTCCAAGGGAGGGTAGCAATTCTAGGTTTTCTTCAATCACCGACATTGAAAAGGATATCCTTGTAATTGCTTTGGTTGCTACTAATGTCCCGAGGGATGACATAAGTTCTTCTTGAGCTAGGGCGTCATACCTATTCAATCCTTAATTGGTGTCTCCTACCTTCAATAAATCTGGGGATTTCCTTGTCAATTCCTAATGATGAGACTTGTTGTGTTCAACCGCCTTAGATTGTTGATTTGGCTGCCTTGATCTCGAGGGTCTTGATTGACCCAATGTTATTGGTGCTAGCTTGGAGATCGAAGGAGGAACATTTTGCTGCACATTCGATTTTTTTCTTGTAACTTGCTGCCAACTCTCTTCCTTCTCCTAATTTAGTTGGTTCACTTGAGTTTTTGTTTTTCCTACAATCCTTCACAAACTAGCCATACTCATGGAAAAACTTGTAGTAGAAGGGGAGTTGTTCATAGTCTACTAGTCGTATGTGTTTTTAGTTGTCCAGATATAGTTGCATGGCTTCAGGCAAACCCTTTTCCAAATCTACTTCCACACAAATGCGAGTACACACAAACATGCATTCCTTCAGTTTAGATCTATCAATGTACCTGCCCAGCGTATTGTCTATGCAGTGCATGGTCTCTTCATTTCAAAAATGTTGTGGCATATGCAACAAGTGAACCCATACTAGAACTACTCATGACACAATATGTTTTGGGTTGATATATGGATTTTATATGTTCAAATACATACCTCTAAATCCAACAAAGTATGACACATTATGGAAGATAATATCTCTATTTTCTTTCTCCTCAAACAAAAAGGCATAGAAGCCCCATACACAAAAGTAATGGGTTAACTTGCCATTCATTAGCACTTTCGAGTTCCTTTGAACCCAAGTTGTAATTGCACTAGGAGAAAGCCATACACTTGTAAACTATCCAACTATGCTTATTTCACTAAGTCAAGTGCCATATGATGAGATGTTATAGAAGGAAGCGGAAAATCAAGAATTACATCCAATTTCTTGACGAATCTGGAGGGTTGGAATTTTACTGACTTCCCAATAGTTGAAGTTAAAGCCCTAAAAGTTGCTACTTCTAGGTTTGGAAGGGGATGCCCCCCTCTAGAAGCTAGATCCATAACTAAGGAAAATGGTTTACCATGCGAAAATGATCTCAAGGTCAACGCATGTAGGGGGGCTCAGACGGATCTATAGACCTCCTCGCTTGACCTAAAGAATGTGTAACAATTAAATTATTTGTATCCATTCGTGATTGTATATAAGAAAATATAAGATCAATTAAGTTTATGAATGTCTAGAAAATGACCACAAAAAGTATGTCCATGGTACTACAATATTAAATTGAAGAAAGATAACAAGTTTAAAACATATCAAAATAAATAACTACAATAATATATTATTTATTGCCTTTGTGGATTTTTTTTTGTGGTGCCTCAGGGTCTAGTGCTCATGCTTTATTCTCTTCAGTAATTCTCTAGATCTCTTTGAAATCGTTCGAGATTTTTTTAAATACAAATTTGTCGATATTAGATGGTATTTTTTATAGTCTTAGCCTTACTTAGTGAGCATTGTGACGTTCATACTAAACTTGTTCAAAACCACAGAAAATGAAGTCACCTATAATGTCCAATGATGATACAAAATGAAATATAAAAGGTAGAGGACTATAAACATAAGTGAGTATATAGAAGACAAATTTAAACATATTTCACCTAATATGGTCTCCCCTTCTCTTGACAGTTTCGAAGAATCTAAGAAGGGCCCATTTATCACTAAATTGTAAGTTTGGGAAACTTGCATGCAAATGTTCTAGTGCTTTTTGCTTGCTAGCACTACTTATTTTTACCCATTTTTTGTGGTATTACTTCAACCACTCCCTCGTGACTATGTCAAAAATTCGATTATGGACAATTGTACTACTACCAAATTTTAAAATATCTCCTTCATTAGTAACTTGCATATCATCCTAATTGAATGCATTTTCTCTATCTTCTACCAATGAGATAGATATTTGTTTTTGTTCATTCTCATCTATGTGTTATGTGCTTGGATATTAATAAGCACATCATAGAACAAATAAGTGCCATGAAAAATGTAGTATATGTCCTGCTCATATATACTACGAGTAATACCCTTGGAACTTTCTCCTTGCTACACCGAATACAAGCAATCCATATCTAGGCATCATCTCTCTTTTTCTATTATAGCCTTTAGAAATGATGTAAGTTCTTTTATTAAGATCTTATGCAACACAAAATAGACTACAATAAGCAACACTTAGAATTACAAATGCAACTCTTCATAAAATAAATATATATTTCTCAATATTATATAACAATCATACAATATGTAATTACAACTCACCGAGGTCTTATTGTTTGTGTTGCCTTCATCGATTGCAATTTTCTACCTTTTCTTCTCTCGTGTTCCTCTCTTTCCCTATGTCTAGTGTCATCATCCAAGGAATATTCACCAGAAGCCATATGTCCTGTAGATATGTTACAATGACACACTATTAAGTACATAAAATCCATGGAATAAAATATATGCATAATTTGACATGAACATTGAAAATATACACGCATAAGTTCAACATATGTAGAGATGTAGAGACTAACCCTCCAATGCAAAGACATAAGCATTTGCTAACCCTTTAACTCCCTAACCCACCCACCAAGAAACATTAAAGTTCTCTTTTTGTTTGCCTAGTGTGTGTGAATTGTATTTTGGAATGAGAAATTCATAGTGTAGAGGGTTTACATTGGGATACTAGTTATAAGTGAGATACTTTGCGAGGGATAAGAGCAATGTGGAAATTGTGTACATTTCAATGTATTTTAGGTTGTGTTAGTGTTTTGTCTTGATTACATCTGACAAACAAAACTAAAAATGAATCGAAATTGCTTATCCCTTACCTTGGTTGACCGGGTGATGTATACTGTGCATCCATGGAATGATGGGAAGAGGGTACATGAGGCTAATGATTGGAAGAATATGAATTAATGTCTGATGGAATTACAGTGTTTGGTAGAAACATTGGTTAGGTGGGTAGAAACATTTGTTTTGTAGTATTCACAACCAAGTTGTCACATGTTGTAGAGCAACATACATAAATAAAATTTAGCTTTATATAAATTCACCCCAAAGATTGGGTTTTTTTAACGACATAATTATTACTACTATTCAATAAAACTCAATTTTATGATTTTTTTAATGTGAAATGAATTTATTAAAAAACATAATAATTAAAATTAATGGGTGATCTTTTCTTTTCTTTTCTATTTATTTTCTTTTTGACTTAGAAGGGGCGGCAAAAATTATTATAGCTTAGTGGTTAAGTAATATCGAGGATAGTCATTATTCGGTGATCCACGACGTAGGCTGACTCATTACTGTTATTTAAGGAAAACCACTTCAATTTAGTGGTTCATAAGGAGATAAACTTTCACTCTTGCCAAATGCCTCTAAGTCTTGGGTCGTTAATTTCCTTACCTATAGGGAAGACTAACTCTTAAATAATTAAAAACTATTTTATAACTTTCTCCAATATCAAAAGATGATTTTAACCTAGATAATATTTACAAGAAAATCAAAATCCCACATTGTTATCATTAAAATTATAAAAATATAGCCCTACACTCTCAAGTAATATTTCACCTTAATCTCGGGGGCCAGGAGGAGCAGGTGGGGAGTATTCATGATCCCAGGAGGAACAAGATGGATCATTATGCATGGGGTCTTGGGAAAGGGTCTAACAATGTAGCAAAGGTCTATTATTTTTGGTGCGGGCTCTACTTAGCCAAATTGCGAGGAACTAAAACTCTGATGGTATTTAGAGACTCCATGCTCACCATTCGAGCTATAAAATTCATTTCAAAATTCAGGGAACATCAATTACAAAATGTGGCGGCTTGAATCAAACACATTGCTCATCAATTTGATTGTATTTCTATCTATCACATTCAAAGGACTTTGAATGGAGAAGTCGATGCTTGGGCTAAGTTCGTAGCAACACTACAAAAAAAGGCAGTTGGTGAAAAATGGGGAGTTTTCTACTCTCCCCCTCCCTTAATTATTTAATGACCGATCACTTCAACATGGAAAGGTGTACGATCATTGGACATTTGGCATGGAGGAGCATACATGCGCATATGGTTTTAAGACCGTGGAGGGTCGACAAGCACATGTGAGCTTGTCGACATTTACTCACAACAATGGCCACAGTGGTTGATAAACTTGTGGTGGAAGATTAGGGGGATGCATTTGGGATTTCTTGTGGTGGGAATAGGGGTTGGTTTGTCTATCTTGTAGTCTGGTTGAGCAGGCTTGAGAGTGGCATTGCCTCTGTTGTTTGGTGGAGGGGGTCTCTTTGCGAATTATTTGCACCCGAAGAAGGAATTCTATGGAGGTTTTAGAGTGTTATGATGGTAGCAGAGGGTTGTGGGTTCTTTGTCTCTGTCTAGCATATAACTGCATCTCTGCATAAGTGTCGTGAATGAGTGTGGGTTGTTTGGTGGCTTGTGGTTGCTAGGAGTTTGTCTTTCACTATTGTTTTGTAGGTGAATCTTCTCTTTGCGATTGGGATTGCAGTGGGGGAAGAAATGGTCGGTGAAGATACAAGGGAGATTAAACGTATTTTGAGGAGACACAAGCAAATTGGACAAGTGAATAGCAACACAATTTAGGCCCTTACCACGAAATTTGTTAAGCTGGAGCATGTAAGCAATTCTCATTTTGGAAACATATATAGTCTCCTTCTCAGTTTCAACAACCATTTGGACTTTATTGAGCTATGATGCAATAGGATGAGGGCTTTGTTCAAAGCACAACATGTGGAAAATCTGTCTCTAGCTTCGAACAATGGTACACAAAGCTCCGTGCAAAAAGGGGAGGCAGAGGCAAAAACTAGACATCAACTCCCCATGGAATTAGAAGAAGAAGACAACTAGCAAGCTAYAGAGGAGCCGAAAGACCATAACAATGCTAAAGGTTAATCAATATGAATGTATTTTCGTGTTGTATGCATTTTAGGATAGTTTATTCGGCAATATAGTTGCAAAAATGCTTAAAATGACAGGCCAATAGTCCCCTATTTGTATGTATTAGGAAATATAGAGCTATGTAGTGCTTGAAACCATTTAAAGGAATTTTGTAATGGTGTTGTCTAACTGTTCTACGTTTTGACCCTTTTCGTCAGAATCCAATGACATAAATCTACACGAAATCACAATTTTCTGTTGTTTAAATTGCATTTCTGAATGCAGAAATGGATTGAACGCGCTGAAAACCCCCAGGTCACTTTGATTATACAAAATTAACCACTCAAATATGTAGATCCAACAATTTCTTGCTAAATTTCAGGCAAAAGTAAACATAAAATATCTCCGAAAAAAACCAAAACATAAAAAAATTAAATTACAACTTTTGTAAYAGCTATTAAGTTAACACATTTTAATTTTAATTAAAAAAATATTTAACCTTAATCTCATCCATAAAATCAAATATTATCCACATTACAATTTCATCTAGGCAGGCACAGTAGGCATGGACAATGGGCTAACAGAGGACAGGGACAGTGGTCTAACARAGGACAGGGACATTGGGCAGAGCAGCAAGTTTTCAGTGGTCAGACCAACAGATATTGAAGGGTTAAGCATAAAACAGAGGGTCAGTTTTGGGAAGAGACTTTGATTTCACTTAATATCATCATGACAATGGGACAATAAACTTTAGAACCCGTGGAAACAAATGATATAGGACAAGTGAAAATTGCCTCATCAGCCAAAACTCGTAAGTGGGTTTGGGTTAATGCCAAATAGTATCGGGGCATTTTAAAACGGAGACTAGCTCGTCTAAAATGGGAGTAGACAAGGAAACAAAGGTCTCAAAGGGAAAGTACTTGTGTCCTTCGCAAGAAACAACATTCAAACAAGTCCTCTTTGCAAGCATGTGGCAACAAGTCCAAAGGAAAAGGAAAAGTCATTGATGATTATGCCTTATATAGTCCCACATCCACACCTCTCACTTGGTCATCTGATCTTTATGTGAAAGAACTATTAAAGGTAAAAGAGAGGTTGGAAGTAGTAGAAGCTAAAGAGCTAGAAAGAGATTGTACAATCCATAGAATAACAGCTAAAAACCAGGCTTTAGCAGAAAGCAACAAAGTTCTGAAGGAGCAAGTGTCATTACTACAGGAAGCTCTTCGAATAGGGAAAACATAATGGCAACGCATGAAAGAGGAAGTACAAAACATGAAGAAATTTGCAATGGAGAATACAGAGGTGATGAATGCGAAACCATTCCAGGATAAGGGGAAAGTAGTTACCCAAATAGACAACAATGAAGAGACATCAAGAGAAGAGAGGAAAGGAGATTCCGCAAAACTCCCCAAAACCTGGGTTCAAGTTATTAGCAATTATGCTAAGAGGGAAGGAGAAACAAACATTCAGGTTGACAACATGCAAGAT
>JASDQU010104972.1:18125-35523 GCA_032191745.1 Picea mariana
AAACTCTCCAACAAGAAATGAAGAAGCAAGGTCAGTATGGGCAAGCAGGGACAAAGACTCAACTGTGAGTCTTGCATGTCAAAACAAATAGCAATCAAGTCGTACCCAGGTTTCCTTAAGATTATTTTGTTGGAACTGTAGGGGTTACCCATGGAGACAAGGACCTGGGTTAGGGCCTATTGTGGAAAATAGAGACATAATTTGCCTCATAGAAACACATGAGCATGAAGGGTGCAAGACACCTTTGTTTGAAGGGTATTGGAAGATAGCAGTGTGGAACAAGGCAGCAGGGAATGGCAAAGGGCCAGGGGTATCATGGAATTAGTAAGAGAAAAAGAAGGTCGTTTCATTCAACTAGAAAAAGAAGACCCAAATAAGCAATTTGTCTGGCTTAAAATATCAGAAAATGGAAATTACATTAGAATTGCAGCATGCTATTTTGTGCCGCAAGTTTTAAAAATCTACAAAAGTAGAGGGCTTGACCACAAAGATCCCTTTGCAGCCCTAAAAATAGATATTGCAATATATTCTCAACTAGTGAAGTACTTATAGCGGGGGATTTCAATGCTAGAACTGTAGGTGAACAAGCTAGCATTCTTTGTTGCGAAGAAGACGGTGACCCTATATGGCTTACATAAGAGAGTAATCATCAGCGGGAATGAATTTCAGAGGATAAAGGCTGCAATCTCTTTGGAGAACAATTGCTTACGCTATGTGGAGCTTTCGATTTAGTCATTTGTAATGGTTTGACTAGATGGGAAAAGTCTGGTAATTTCACTTGCAATACTTACAATGGAGCAAGTGTAGTAGATTATGCAATTTGCTCGCATAGTCTGTGTGGGAAAATGGAGGAAGTGTTGATCGGAGATCAAATTCGGGACTTAAAATCAGATCAGAAGCCAATTTATTTAAGTTTCTCTTGGACTGGAAAGAAGCAATTAGGGTCAAAAACTCAGTGTGTTCAACAAAACCCCCCAAATGGTAGAATTCTTTTGACTCCAGAGAATTGTAATACCTTCAAAAAAGCATTAGAGAGGCTCTTCGAGAAGGAGGAAATCTCATTTCATGGCCCTCATAGTCATGGATTAACACATTTAATTCAAAGTGCACTTGCTGAGTGCAAAAGAGCAAAAATTAAGAAGTCTGAAACTAATTGTTTTCCAGTTAATGCTTGGTTTGACGAGGAATGCAAAAAGGCAAGGAGAAGGTGGAAGGAATCAGACAAGGATAACATAAAGCTCAAAGCTTACAGGCAGATAGTAAGAAAGAAAAAGGCTGATTTCATGGTTTCAAGGAGAGAAGAACTAATATTCCTTGGGAAAAATAACCCTAAACTATTCTGGAAGGAGTTCCAACTGAAAAAGGTGCAAACTAAAAACAACATTACAACTTCTAAATGGTTCGACTATGCAAGACAACTTTATGAGCAAGATCCCAAGGTTGACCCTCCTCCCTTGGTCAACACAGACACAAAACGCTTCACGGTGCAAGAGGTAGAGATGGGTATCAAGAGGTTGGGCGCTGGAAAAGCAAAAGACTTAGATGAACTCCAAGCAGAGTATCTAAAGTGGGGCTTAAAAATTCTTTCACCTCACATCACAAAAATTTTCAACAACATCATACAGCAGGGGTTTCCCATAGATTGGACAACTAGTATGACAATACCTCTTTTCAAGAGTGTTGACGTCAATAATCCCTCCAATTATAGAACCATAATGATAAACCCCTTGTTTGCAAAGTTATTTGGAAGCATGTTAGAAAAGAAAATCAGCAAGTGGGCAGAAGAAAGAGATAAACATGCTAAAGGGCAAGCGGGTTTTAGACCTAAACATTCCACAATTGATCATTGCATAACTTTAAGGCACACCGTTGGAAAAGTTTGGGAAAAAAAGGAAGAAGTTTTTTGTTGCTTTGTTGATTTCAGAAAAAGCCTTTGACACGGTTCCCAAGGATAAGCTTTGGGGTAGAATGGAGGAACTCGGGGTTCCCAGGCATTTGAGAGCAGCTGTGCATAGGCTGTATGAAGAGGTGAAAGTCAAAATTAGAACTTCAACAGGCATCTCTGAAAGTTTTAGAAGCGATATCGGGGTCAAGCAAGGTTTCCCATTGTCTCCTACCCTTTTTGGGTTATATATTGATAGGCTTGAAGAGTGGCTAAATTCGCAAGGGGGTGACGGTATCCATTTGGGCAAGTTCGTTATAAGGCTTCTTTTGTACGCAGATGGCCTTATATTGATTGCTAAATCGACTCTTGGTTTGCAAGAGCACTTATGTTCCCTTGAGCATTTTTGTAGAAGGGTGGGGATGCAAGTCAATATTAGTAAAATGAAAGTAGTGGTTTTCTCTAACAAAAGAAAGCATAACCAGCATAAGTTCTACTTTGAAGGCAACATTCTGGAAGAAGTTGCAGACTACAAATACCTTGGAATTGACTTCAACAGAAATTTAAGTTGGGATGGTTGTAGAAAGAAAAGAACTTTAGGGGGTTGGAAAGCATATTATGCTTTTCAAAACAGGTGTAGAGAGGCAGAGCTGTGGGACTGGAAAATCACTCTAACTCTTTTTGGGCTTCTAGTGATTTTGATGATTCTCTACGGTTGTGAATTGTGGGTTAGCAACACAACTGAGATGCAGTGGAAACAAATTGAGAAAATTCAGAAGCGTTTGATTACAAACAAATTCAAAATTAAAAGTGCAGTTCCTTATGCTATCCTGTTAAGTGAAACAAGGGCTGCTCCTATTGAAGCAATTGCTATGGTGCGAGTCATAAGGTATTTGAAAAAAAATGAGCAAATGGAAGAGGGTAGATGGCCTAAGGTTGTGTTTAGTGACAGATTGGGCAAAAGAAAGAAGATTTGGATGCGGCAAAATAACAAATGATTTAGTAAATGGGGCATTTGCTTGAGCATGTGTCCTACAAACAGTGAAGAGATAAAAACTTTTGTTATGGATAAGTTCCACAAACGTACTTGGGAGAAAGAGCTAGGGAGAAAGAAGAAGTACTACATTGAAGAGTTTAACCCCACTCATAACCATCAACAAAAGACGTACATTGGGGCCAATATTTCTTGGAGATCTAAAATTCTTATTGCTCAATTAAGGACTAATTCTCATCAACTCCAGTGTGAAATAGGGCGCTAGAAAAGGCCAAAAGAAATGTGGGAGGAAAGAGTATGTATTTTGTGCTCTTCCGGAAAAGTGGAAACAAAAAAACATTTCATTTTAGAATGTGAGGTCTTCAAAGACAGCAGGGAAAATTATGCAGGTATTCTGGTAGCTAGTTCTTGGGATAATCTATTAAGCGAAGAGCTTGTTGAGGAGCTGTGAGGGATTATTGTAAAACTTCACTGGCAACTAGTTCTTGGGATAATCTATTTAGCGAAGAGCTTGTTGAGGAGCTGTGAAGGATTATTGTAAAACTTCACAGGAAAATGGCCGAATACAAAAGCCAGATGGAAAAGCAATTTGTCCCATAGGCTATTTTTAACCTCGTGAACGTTAAAAATACTTTCTTTCTTTCTATCACCTTTTACTTACCACGTAATCAACCAATTCAATTAATATTCTAATCAGCGATTCATAAATATATTTCAAAAAACAAAAGTTTAAATTCAAAGCTTTTAATAAGTAGCTAAAATGATTTTTGTCATGATCATGCAAATAACCAACATAATCGACATGTTTTAAAATCATTGTGTTTGAAATTACAAGAGCTTTTTTCTCATAAAAATAATCCCCATCCAATTTTGTGTTTTCACGAGGTCATTTATGTTTTATTTAGCCTTTTGCTTTTTCCACGATTCAACCTTGAAAGGAAATCCCCCGTTTTCAAGCACGTTTTCATGTCTTCGAACTTGTTCAAGTTCTCAGATGCGCATTTCCATTTGAATTTTCTTCCTAAAGAATCCAGGTGATTGCATTGCAATTTCTGAGACACCCATTTGCAAATCTCATTAATTTTCCTGGTTTGGGGTCGCTTATATCTGCTGCCTGGAATCTTTTATGATCTTGTACTCAAGAAAGTTGGATGCGCTGCAAGGAATTTAAGCTCATTAATTCTATGGAACGATTTCGTATTGATCGGTTTTCTTATATAGTTTTGAGGATCAGAAGGGATTAACTTTAATTTGGACGAGGATGGGAGCTGAGACCGAGTTGGTTTTAGTTTGGTGGATGCTGTTGGGTTTGCTGGTTCGGTCCTGCTGGGGTGCTGGGTTCTGTGGATTGGAGATTCAGCAGCAGAATAAGCTCTATAAGTTCAACTTGGCATCCCCACTAAGGGATTATCCTCACGGTGTCCTCAGTGAAGATGGGTAGGTACTCTTCTGGTTTTAATTTTCGTCACGGCGTGCAATTATTTTGAATTGGCTATGAATGCAAACTTCATTATTTGACATGAAAACTGTTAGTCAATCAATAAAAAATCAAAGAAGATTAACCACTCTGTGATCCGGCTTCTCAAAATGACAGACTACCCATTGCTGCCCTGCACATAAACCTGCATGGGGTTTAGGGCATGTGTTGCTTGTGAAAATGGACTGACCCAAATCGACCTAAATAATGTGCACTTATTGCCTGACACCACCTACACAAACGAAACGGTGGAAGTTTACGTTGGACATCTCAGCCAAGTTCTTTGATGAAATTGAATTTGATGTGGTATGATTGGATGTTTGCGAGGTGGCAGTGGGCAGTTCGTGTACGTGGGACAGATGCAGTGTAATCCTTCTTTTTTTATGAGTTTTAAGGCGCGCCGAAGCCTGGCGAAAAACCCCTTGGGCAACCATTTAGGGCCGCCATATTGAAGCGCACACGTAACCTTGTGATGAATTTACCCGTGCCTTTTTTGGCCCCATTAACTGGTGGGTAAAATTGTTAAACTGGAATTCCTGGATGGCCATCCATCTGCCCATTCTTCAAGCATGAACGCACTTAATTACAAACTTCTGAACTGAACTTCATACTTGGTGGCCCATTTCAAGGCTACCAGTTCAATCCTGCTTTGTCAAAACATTTTTAGAATACATTTCATAGCCTCTACACATGGACCATTTGATTAAGCATGAGGGTGGCTTTCGATTGTTTTTTCATTGCAACATCTCATGTCCGTCCTGAAGCATTGCTCCATGCCAGTGTTTTTGCTATGACTATGGCATTATTGTTTTAATCGCAAATGCTCCAATGCTGGATCATTCCTTGCCCGGCTATCACTCTATTCAGGTCTGTTTGTAACCACTGACATCTTCAAAACAGAAACAAGATAATGTAGTGTCACCCCAATTATACCCATGGATGAGAGAACCAGCCAATCCCCTACTGAATTTTTTTCCTTCAGGATTTTTACAAGATGATGCATCAAGATAGCTAAATGATACTGTAGAATTAGTGTTTGTTTCTAGCTTTCCTCGAAGTGAAAGGGGAAACTGATGCCTGCTTGTGAACTTTGGGGACTTCGGATGGGTGCCTTCACTACAGGACCCCTCTGGGTTTGCTGTGTCTCCTGTAGGAGTGATCCGGGCCTTAACTTGAGGCTTCGAATGAGTAATCTCTGAGCTGGTTTTTGCTCTGCTATCTTGGAATGGACTTCTTTTGTATTTGATGAGCCCCTATAAGGGCCCATCACGGGCTATTATTCTTGCTGATTTATTGATGTCTTCGTGAGAGGTCCAACGTATAATGACAACTAATTAGAACTTCTATTGATATAATTTATAGTCAGGCTTAGCTAGCTCAATACCATTAGTTGCTTACATTTATTTAAAAATTATATACTTTCACCTAAGCCTGGTAGGAAAAGTTAACTAATGATCAAGGCTAGGTTAGTTAAGCCTTAATGAAAGGGCATCGTTCCAAAGGTTGTAAATGAAACAAGATGAATCTTCAATATTCTGTAAAATTTAAAGTTTAAACCTCTCCCCTTCCACTTTGGAAGGCAGAGAAAGGCAGGAATAAAATAAGTTTTTGACTTACAAACTCGAGTGTGGATAGAAGCTGTCTTGGCATTGGAGCATCTGATATCAGATTGTATTTGGACAGGCCCACATTTTGGCATGGGACAGTTCATCCCCTTTCTCTCTGTTGTTTTTGTTTGTTCTTGGGATAGTTCATCCCCTTCCTCTCTGTTGTTTTTGTTTGTTCTGTTTTCAATGTTTTCTCTTTCAGAATTTCAGCAGTGTTCAATTCAGTTTCAAAATTTTCATTTCAGAAGACTTCAGTCATAGTTTTCAGTTATGCCATTTCTAGCATTCATATGAAATAGAGCATATTTTACAGTTCAGTCATTCTAGAAGCTTTGTGGATTTCTGTAGCTGTAGCAACGACTTAACGATAAAATACCATAAATAGTCCAAACTTGCATTTGGAAGGTTGAAGAGTTGAAAGCCACGTTGGAAGTTTTCTTCCCTGATTGACACAATGGATGAGACTATGAGGATTTGGAATGAAAAATCTTAACCCCTAAAATTTACTTATCATTTTGGTGCCGTTGCCAGGGATGTATGCCTTTTGAGCTTTCTGAAGACATTAAAAGCTGAATGATGATATCATTCTGTTGGAACACACAAATGTAGATAAGCGTGAGTTATGATACATGTATAGATACAATTGCTTGACCTTTGGATTCGTCTTCCGAGAGGTCTCTTGGACTCCTAATGATCGTTCCTATCTCTTGACTGTTCATATTCCTTCAAGCTAGTAACCCTAATGGATTATGCTTCCAATGTTATCCCCTTAATCCGAAGGGGTTTATGTGAGCCCAAGAAGAGAGCTGAAATCTAGAAGTGTACAACTGAAATCTCGAAATGGACAATTGCCAATGGCTGAATCTGAATCTGGTGGTTTTGGGGTGACCACAAGTGACAAACCAAAATGCTAGCAGAAGCTGATGTCTTCTACCAAATGGTGATGGTGGTTTAAGGAAGAGCACAAACCAATCTGGTGGTTTACGAATGGCCACAAATTCTAGAACTTTGCTCTAGGGCTCAATGGTTCCCATAACATTTCCTAAGTTATCTAGTAGCTGAAGCTGATGTCTTTTGCTAAATGGAAGTGCTCTCGATGTTGGTTTAAAGATGAACATAAACTGTTGTCTAGCAGAAGCTACAAGTCTTCTACTAAGTGGAGGTTTAAGGAAAACCACAAACCGTTGTGTAGCAGAAGTTGTAAGTCTTCTACTAAACGGAGGTTTAAGGAAAACCACAAACCGTTGTCTAGCAGAAGCTGTAAGTCTTCTACTAAGTGGTGGTTTAAGGAAAACCACAAACCAAATCACTCTCGCTTTTTACTACTAGATTAGTAGGACTTCGAAACTTGAAGCCCGACTGTCAATAATTGATGTTATTCCCCTCTGTCAGGGACAAGGCAAGAAGACAAAAATCTGTCCATTGAAAGATGTTGACATATACGAGAATGAATTATTTGGTATGAATGATATATCTTCTTGACTGTTGATGATCATCGCCAAGAAGTGATCCACCCATAGTGGTTCTTTACTCTTGCAGATTGCTTGTGTTTGGAACATATGTCTAAAGGATGACTGTGCTTTCCACAATGCTTACAAGGATGAAGATTGAAACACTGATCTTCCATGTGGCCAACTCAATGACAATGTTGGCATTTCAAAATTTGCTCTTGAATTGGAGCAGGTGAAAGTGAAATTTCTTGAAGCAATCCAACACTTTGGAACTGGATTGGTTTGGTAAAATCCGAAGTATGAAAGGTGACTTCCTTTTCATATCCGATACTTGTTCTGTGGTTGTTGTTCTTGATTTCTTTCCAAGGTCTGATGATTGGATTGGAAAGAGGAAGTTGAACTTCATCTGCATTTATATCTGAAGCTGTTTCATTGAGTTGCTTCTACGTTGGTTGTTGATCTGAATCATCATCATCATCATCTTTGAAAAGAGGGTTGTTCTGAACAAGGACTAGTTCAGAATGTCGAAGATTCTTTCGTTCAAGTTCATCATGAAGAAGCCGAGTCTGAGTTTGAAGCAGTCCTACTTTGGCTTGCGAAACTTGCAAACAAGTTAGAATAGATTGCAGAGTTGCTTTGTTAGTTGTGATTGTATTGTCCACAGAAGAGAGTATTAGAGTATTCGGTAATTCTAATAATTTGTCAACTCGAGCCATTTAGACACTAGCTTATACTCAAGGGTTTTCTTGCAACTCCACCCTTTAACAATCAGACTCTACTATTGAAACTTATCAAATGAGGTGTCAGATTCTACCGAAAATGCACATGTTTATCAAATCTGATTAAAAACACAATAACGATCAAAGCAGAATGAATAGATGTATACCAAATTTGTTGTTGGAAGCCCCACCAGTGTCAACACCACTCTGAATCGTCCTGCAGTTTCATTGTTGCTATCATCAACCACCCTCAATGTCCGTTTTCTCTGGGGTCTACCTTCAAGGTCTGTCGTCAACAGTGAATACAATGCTCGTCTTGAAAGGTTTGTTAGTTCATGGACTTATTGGATCCCTGCAATTCTAGTTCCTTGCTTTCCCAGTGACCAAGGCTTGAAATTACTTCGTAGTGGTGGTGTTGAATCATATATGATCGATTTCACAACATGAGTGAACTCATTAGCAATAAATGGTGGTCTTCCAGCATAACACTCATACAAGACACAGCCAAGTCCCCAAAGGTTTGATACAAAAGAATGTACACTGCCTTGAATGCAAAAATTGCAAAGCATGTACTAGGTCACGTGCAAAATCATGTAAAGACTCAAGAATGTTGTTGCGTTCTCAACTATCCTTCTACCATACTGCACACAATGTTTACTCTTGATAAAAAAAGAATCGTGATGTGGAATTGAGCAACTTTTACTACTTCATACTTGAAAGATATGTTGGCTCATCTTTTCAGAAGTCGTGAGATTGTTGTGCAACGATTTACAACGCCTCAATAATCCTCCAGAAGGAGAAGTGAAAGCACCAACAAAGTACTAATAGCAAAGCCCTCTACAATAGGGGTAAAGGCAGGTGCACTTACAAATGCATAACCAATCCAACAGCCTATAGTGTTGGTAGTCTAGAACGATTAACAAAACTCAGGTTCGTGAATGAGGGCGAGCGAAGGAGGGCGTGGACGCCTTGTATGCAATTGAGGAGCAAGGGGTTGTTCTCTTGTGCAGATCCTACTCTTGTTGCAAATGTTTCAACTCACGGTGGCCTTTCAGTGGTCCCGTGTTCATTTAGTGGTCATCCTCCATCGATTTTTCAAGAACCCAACCCCAAATAATCTGAAGAGCTTGTCTTGTCTGGAATGTAATTGTATCGTAGGTCTACCAAAATGTTCCTCATTCTCGGGTAATGCTTTGGATTCCATCCATGCTTTTCGTCTTTTTGGTCTAGCCTAGCGGTCGTTTCATTGTAGACACGAGATTCCTTCCATACAAAATGCAATGGCAGTGCCTGTAACTAAAAATCCGAACACGAAGGAAAACATATGCAGTTGCAAATGGTTAAAATTCGATGAATGCAGTCATGTAGTGGTCAAAGATTTCACAGATGATGGGCAGTCTGGGCTCTGCAATACTCTTAAGCCATGAATATTGGAAGCTCAAGAGCGAAATGGAGGAAACCCTAACACGCATATAGAGTACTCCGTCAAAGGACTTCATATAGACCGAGAAGAAATGCAAATGGGAATGAAAACGAGGGGATTTAGAGACAAGCTAGGTGTATTTAGATATTCGACGGGAAATGGAATATTGACGGGCATAGAGAATTGGCCAAAGAAGGTAGAGGGATAGCAGATGTTTCTGACATTGAAATGAGCGCCCAAAACAAACTTGTAGGGAATGCTGTCAGTAGACAGAGGCGTTTCTACACGAGAATGGGAGACAAATGTTTTTGGACACACTTAGATGCTATGGACATCTACCATAGAAAATTTCAAGCCTAAAAACTTCGGGCTCTGATACCACCGTTGGAACAGACAAAGGTAGATAAGCGTGAGTTATATTATTCATTGATATGATACATGTATAAATACAATTGCTTGACCTTTGGGTTTGTCTTCCAAGAGGTCTCTTGGACACCTAATGATCGTTCCTATCACTTGACTGTTCATATTCCGTCAAGTTAGTAACCCTAACGGATTACGTTTCCAATACATTCGAAGATAGAATGGAGAGGATGGATGGTGTCACTTTCTCCATATCTTTTTGAGAAAAATGAAGACATTTGTTTTTTACCAAACACCATGGATGGAGCCAAAGATATCAACAATGATCTTATTGCTTTCCCCATTTTGCTACCCACAAATGATATCTTATTAAGGAGAGGAAGAATGACTCATGAAGTACTACCGTTGTTTTATGGAAAAGATCATGAAGATCCTATCATGTTCTTGTTTGAGTTTGAGGTGGTGTGTCGAGGATATGATTATGTGAAGGATGAGCAAGAATTGAATTTGTTCCCCTCCACATTGAAGGGCCTTGCAATGAAGTGGTCTATGATGCTGAAATTAATTTTTTTTAAGAGATGGACAGAGATGAAATGAATATTCATGGGCAAATATAAATAATACAGTGGAATGATGGACGTAAAAGAAGAAATTTTGAAAATAAAACAACAGGAGGACAAAAATTTGGAGAAATGTTGCCAAAATGTGGAGTGAGAGTGTCGTCTCCCAAAAAATCTTGGGAGTGAAGCATCTCGAGAGTGTTTGGTATATAGTATATATTTTTATATACTATAGATGCATATATATATTAAAGAAAACATGCATAATGCCAAATTAGTTGCAAAAAATATGAAAGCATACATATTTATGCTACTTGTAGATGGATGTCATCCATGGTAGATCAATAATTAGAGATTTCACTATTTTGTTACACTCTACAATGTACATAGATAACATCAATCATCTAGCAATGTGCCAATTACAATCTTACGAAGTTTTTAAGCATAAAATGTTGGAATTATTGGTGTAATCTGCACATGTGGCCATGATCCATTCATATGTTTCATTATGTACTTGTAATTATGGTCAAGGCCATATTAAATTTCAATTATTGTATACTAGGGTTATGGTTACGTTTGACCTAGTCAAACTTGATGTAGGCTCAATAATCCTCTTGGGGTGTGTGCCCATAGCCTCTCTTGAAGGGATGCCCTAGTTGAATTGTGTAAATTACACAACTCAAGCTCTCATTTGTATCATTTCGTCTTGTGATCTTCTTGATATGAAATGCCAAGTGTTATAAGCCTAAGAGCAGTTAAATTTGGGCCGTGGCATTTTATCTTGTGATTGGCAGAGTAGTTAAATTTGGGCCGTGGCATTTTATCTTGTGATTGTCATTTTTCTCTTGGGTGCACTTGTGTATATATGTTTCCAACACTTGTGCTTGGCTTTTGCACTCTTTCTCTAGCACACTAGACCCATTAATAAAATGATCTTATCTTATCTTATCTAGCACACTAGACCCGTCTCTCTCCAGTGCACTTGTGAGGATGCTATTTTAGAATTTGGCTGAGATATGGTTCCATCGATTTTTTTTGTTGACTCTTATAAATCTCAACATGGTTTCAGAGTCGGTGTGAACCTTACTTTCTCAATTCTTTTGGCTGATCATAAAACTATTTTATAGTTGTATCTTTGTTACCGTGCAAAACTAGGGTTTTCTTGGATCATCTCTTCTAGGGTTTCTCTAGGGGTTATAGAGATATAAATACTAATCTAGGGTTCGACTTGGCCTTTCTTCTAGGGTTTTATTTAGCACTTTTCACTCTTCTTTAAGGCCAATGCTTTCATCTCTAGGGTTACCTAGGGTTTTGTAAAAGGTGAATTTTTTTGAAGTCTTCATTACATAAGGAGCCTTCATCTAGTTATTGTTGATCCTATGGATTCAAAGTGTTTGTTTTCTCGTTTCAATGGGGTGAACTATCATTCTTGGGTAGACCAAAATGACTGCCCTTCTTCAAGCAAAGGTTTATGGATATACTTGTTGAGGTTGCTCCTTGTTGAAGATGATGACAATTAGGACCTCGTGTTAGAAGAAGGATGAAGCTCTTGGGTTGATCACTCTTTATGTCAAGCCTAATCTCATTCATCATACCAAGGATAAGAAAGGTCTGCATGAAATTTGGGATACCTTTAAAATTTTCTTTGGGACGACGAATACTACATAAGTCAACTAACTTGAAACTGAACTCTCCGATCTCAAGATAGGTGACTTTGACACAATTGAGGAGTATATTGCAAGGTTTAAAAACATGAAGGTTGACATTATTTAAGCAGGAGGAAAAGGCAAATCAGATACATAACTTGTAAGTATTGTTTTGAATAATCTCTCTCTAGCATTTAAATATTTTTCTCTTATATTCTACAATATTCTTTTATTTGTCAAGGATCATGTATCGCCTTCTCTTGAAGAGGTTTTCTCTAATCTAATCCAACATCAAGTTACTTTGAGGAATATGAGTGAATTACCCCCTTGAGATCAAGCCCATCCAAGGGTTTTGTTAATCACTCTTAAATTTGAGTTCGATTAGGGTAGAGGGCTCAGGGGAATACTTGAAACCCTTTGAGAAGAAAAGAGTCAAGTGCAGATACTATCATTTGGAGGGTCATCCCTTCAAGACTTCCCTAGCTTGTCTTCAAAAAATTGAAGAGCTTGGAAGATCTATAGTCGGCACGAAAGACCCTTTTGATGAAAATGCGGGATCTTCTCATAGCACACATTTGGCAGTGCATTTTGCATTTTGGTCCTCTTCTTCTCAACAAGAGTGGATTGCTAATTCTGGAGCTACTCGAGATATGGCCAACATGAACACCTTCTCTCTAATCTTAGATAACAACATAGTGGAGAGAAAGTGGTTATTGGTGATGATTCAACCATATAGGTTGCACATTGTGGTGATGTTGTCATTAATACAACTAAGTTTGGAGATCTTTTTCTTGTTCTAGGTGTTGGGCCAAATCTTTTTTCTACCTATTGCATTACACATACTAATAAAAAGGTGGAATTCTTTTTGGATCGATGGGTTGTAAAGGACATGGATGATGATTTCAAAGTGGTTGCCTCTGGATATTGTGATGAATTCAATCATATGTACAAGTTGGGGAAGATTCCTTCCTCACAAAGAAAAGGGTTTGTTGGTATGGTGGCTAAAATTGATGACACTAGTAGGTTATAGCATTAGCATCTTGGTCATACTATCTTTGGTTCTTTCCAACATATGAGTTGTCTTCTTATGGTTGATGACATTCCACAGTTTGAAACACCCAATGGTGTTGGTGAAGGGTGTGTAATGGGGAAACATCATTGGGAGTCCTTTCCTCAGGGCAAAGTGAGGCAACATTCTCAACCTCTTGCACTAATTCGTATTAATATTTGTGGGCCTTTGGTTACATCTTTTATTGGGGGAGTTAAGTAGTTCCTCACCTTCATCGATGGTTTTTGTTGCTTTATACACCGTTAAATCCAAGAATGACGTGTTTGGAAATTTCCAAGAATTCAAATCTCTTGTGGAAAAACAAAGCAATAGTAAGATCAAGTGTCTGAGGATTGATGGCGGAGCTGAATATATTAGCAATGCTTTCCAGTTATTTCTCATGTCTTAGGGCATTTCTTGGCAAACAATTGTTCCTTACATTCCACAACAAAAATGGAATAGCATAATGAAAGAATAAGACTATCATGGAGATGGCTTGCTGCATGCTTCATTTACTCTTCATTCCAAGTAAATGAAGCTTTCATTCTAGGGAGAGGTGGTTGTTTGTGCTGTCGTAGGTATGACTCCTAATGAGAAATGGTATGGCATCAAACTTTCTATTTTGCATCTAAGAATTTTTGGATCTCGTGCATGGGCCCATGCTCACAATGAAAGGCAAAATACATCAATGTCTCCAGACTCTTGCTACACTTTAGTTGGCTACAGTGAAACTTTTTATCGATATTGCCTTTTTGACCCCACAACTCACAAAGTGGTTGAAAATAGAGGTTATTTTTGACAAGGTTCCTCCTTACACTCCACTAGGATCTCTCCCACTACTTCTTTCAAAAGATTCTTTAGATGGATCTCGACATGCTTCCATGAATCGTGCTTCTCATCACTATGCAAGTCCTCTTCTAGATGATTCTTGCCATGTTTTAATGGACCCTTCTCCTTCACAATATGATGTTGGTCCTCTATCTACTTCTACAATTACTCCCTCGAGCATTTCTACAATATCTAGGAGACTCCTATTGTTGATGTGGACCCTATTGATGACTTATTTAGTTTTCGTATTGGAGATGTCTCTTCACTTTTTCAGGACACTCTTGTTAGTGGCTCATCTAATCTTCATGTTGCAGATGCTCTTGATAATTGGACTCCATTATTCAATGATGATGGCAACACCTTGCATGATTTGCTTGCATCGATTACTCTTCCTTCGGATAGGTCAAGGCATAATACTATGTGGGCTATCTCCACTCTTGTTAATACAACATAGTTTCTTGCTTGTTCATCTCTGTGCTACTTTGAGCCCTTCTTGCTTAGATTGCTCGCTGTTTTCAAGAAAAATCTGATGCAACTGAGGTTTTTGCTAGCCCATTTGAGCATTGTTAAGAGGAACCTTCTCCACCACAGGCCATTACTCAATATTCTCACGGCCTTGCCGAACTATAACATCTCCCACCTAAATCTCTCTAGAGCTTAGCATTGACTGTTGATGATCTTGATGGTTTTATGAAGGAGTGATGTGGAGTTCAGGGGGGTGATCTGGCCCTCTACTTAGCGTCAAGGGGGGAAGTAAATTTTGTAATCTTGTATTATAATGACTTCTCTTTGTGGCCCCCCTGTTTAGCTCAAGGGGGGGGGGGGGTGTTTGAATTACTGGTGTAATTTGTACATGTGGCCACGAGCCATTCATATGANGTGGCCCCCCTGTTTAGCTCAAGGGGGGGGGGGTGTTTGAATTACTGGTGTAATTTGTACATGTGGCCACGAGCCATTCATATGTATCATTATGTACTTGTAATCATGGCTAAGGCTATATTTCATTTTATTTATTATATACTAGGTTTGTGGTTAAGGCTGACCTAGTCAAACTTGATGTAGGCTCAATAACCTTATTGAGGTTTGTGCCATTGTTTTGTGGGGCCCATAACCCCCTCTTGAAGGGACGCCTGACTTGTGTTGTGTATAAATACACAACTCAAGCTCTCATTTGTATCATCTCATCTTGTCATCTTCTTGCTTTGAAATACCAAGTGTTATAAGCCCAAGGGCACTTAATTTTGGTGTTTTTCTCTTGTGGTTGGCATTTTTCTCTTTGTTACACTTTATTTTTGTTTTTAGCACATGTGCTTGGTTTTTGCACTCTCTCTCTAGTGCACTAAACCTATCTCTCTCTAGCACACTTGTGAAGAGGCTATTTTAGAATTTGGGTGAGATTTGATAACTGGTTCCGTCGATTCTTTTGTTGATCCTTTTAAATCTCAATAGATAATACAGAGTAGAGGATGAAGTAGGTTGTAGGTGCTCCAACCGTTGAAAAACTGATGCATGTAGGTAAATTTAAAAATTTACAGCATACAATCAACATACCAATACATCTTGCATATATCAGGATCATTGAAAGTGGGACAATCACAGAGAGAACACAAGTATACCCTAGGAAACCCTCTTGGGGTAGAAAACCCAGCCAAAACTTCTCTTTAAATTCTTCAACAAAGTACAATACCAGTATGAGACTTTAGAGTAACTAGCTAGGACATAGAGGGCTATAACAATACCTCTGTTTTAGCACTTACTAACTTCACAAATAGATGAACTAACACTTATAGTAATAGCAAGACAAACTCACCAAAAGATAACTGACTTTCCTTTTTGTTGTAGCAGAGTTATGACAGCTTTAACATAGTATTTGTAGCAGTCTTATATCAACAAGGAACGACAAAAGACTTCAACAAGAATAGAGTGCTTGTATCAGTAGTATACTTCAACAACTAGCTGCCATATACCAACAAAAGACTCTAACAACTAGCAACCATATACTAGCAGAAAATTCCAGTAGTTATCAGTCATATACCAACAGAAAATACTTCAACAAATGGATGCCTTGCCTCAACAGAAGACTCCAGCAAAACAAAGGTATGTAAATGGTAAGTGAATGCCCCTTTTTATAGGTTGGTTTGGCTGCCCTAAGCAACCCCCTAAGAATGTATGACAACTGTAGCTGTCATACTTGCCCTACTTTGGCTGCCAAGAGTCACCTCCTAAAGTTCCCAAGAGCCACCTCTTAAAGTTCCCAAGAGCCACCTCCTAATGCTCCCAAAGGTCACTTCCTTTGTCTCTTCTAGAGGCTGCCCTAAATTGTTGTCTTAGGATTGTATGACAACTGTTATATAACTATCATACCACCACTCTAAGCAACCCCCTAAGCTGGCCACTCCAACCATCCTAAGCAGCTCTCTTAAGCAGCCTCCCTAAGCTAGCCACTACAACCTCCTTAAGCAACCCTCTTAGAGGTGCTATGAGGTTGACACATGGCATATGGTTATCTTGGCATAAGGTTGACACTTGTCATGTGTTTGATGCTTGACATAAAGTTAACACTATATCAAAACTTTATTTACATGGTTAGTTACAATAGGGAAAATAGCTTCCAAAGCTATATAATTCAACACTACCTCTTAGCAAGGAAGGTATTTTCCTAGTACCAACTGTTACATCCATTTGTTTTTACTTGGCTATTGACTTGTTGATCCATGTAGAATCTATTCATCAAGAGAAGTTTTGTATCCACAACTAGCACTGGGATCAGTAGCATCTTTGGTGAACACACTGCTGTCATTACATGATTTTTATTCACTCAGTTCACCAAGAACTGTCCTACTAGCCATATGCTAGAGGAAGCTATACAGTTCACCAAGAATTGTTGTACTAATCATATGCTAGAGGAAGCTATACAGTTCACCAAGAACTGTCAATTCACCAAGAACTGTCTTACTCAGTGCCAGTCCTTTTTCATACTGGATAAGAATAAAATAGAATAGCCCACATCCTACCTGTAAATGACTTGCCTCGCTAGTGTCACTAGAATCCCATATGCATCTCTTTACTCCCTCTTACGAGGGACCAGTCCAAGTTTGTCTTTGAAGTACTCAAACTTCACCTTTGACAGAGATTTGGTTAGCACATCTGCAACCTGCTCATTAGTAGCCACATAATGAAGCTTCACTGCTCCCTTTTCTACCACATCACAGATAAAATGATACTTGATTCCAATATGCTTTGATTTGGCATGAAACACGGGGTTCACTGACAACTTTATGCAACTCTGATTGTCACAACAAATATTAGTAGCTTCTAACTCAATATCAAATAATCCTGAAAGTAATTTCCGTAACCATACAACTTCAGTACATGCTAAACATGCTGCCATATATTTTGC
>JASDQU010104972.1:58118-68306 GCA_032191745.1 Picea mariana
CGAGAGAAGTCATCAATGAATATAACATAATACAAACAACCACTCAAAGATGCAGAAGACATAGGACCACATACATGAAAATGAATCAGATCAAGTATACCTGCTGCTTTGCTGTCACTGCTTGAAAAAACTGTCTTGGTGTACTTTCCCAAAGCACACCCCTTGCACAACTCTTGGTGCTATGTACTGAACTCTGGCACTCCAGTCACAATCTCCCTCAGTATCCTCAGAGCCCCATGATTCAAATGGGCCATCCTCCTATGCCATAGCTCACAAAGATCACTGCTGCTGGTAGTATGATACAATGCATTAACTGGCTGATACATGAGCTTGTACAACTTCTCATGTCGAGTCCCAATCACTTTGGCCGAAGTGAACTGGACCCCTTGGGAAATAGGAGCACCTGTCCATCACGAAACGACACTTCATATCCCCTCTCCTCAATAGTGAAAATTGAAATCAAGTTCTTCAAGCCAGGGACTTATAGGACATCTCTCAACAACATGGGAGGTTGAGACTCCCTCTGAAATGATACTATCCCACTACCAACTGCCTTGACCACCCTGTCATCTCCAAGCACTACGTCAAGATCACCAATCTGTGTAAGATCTGTCAAATGCTCACGAACACCTGTCATATGGCGGGAGGCACCACTATCAATATACCAAACACTAGAATGTGTCGCTCTAGTGGAAAGACACACCACTAAAGAAAACTCCTTCTCGAACCTAGTGGAAAACTCCTCCACCTTTGCTGAAGCTATTGTCTGCTTCTTCTTCTTCTTCTTAGGACACTGTTCCGCATAGTGCCCAAACTTGTGACATGCAAAGCACTTGGCTTTGCTCATGTCCTTCTTGCCTTCACCCTTCTGCTTGTTCCCTCCCTTGGAACCCTTCTTGGACTTCTTCTTGCTGTTAGCAGCAACAACCGCATTCTCCTTATCATTACCAGTGGATGAACTGCCATGCACATACCCTCTCTGGGTTTCCTCCTGAACAAAGTCATCTCAAAGACAGTCCCACTTGGGAAGATTCTCCCTTTGCCACAATGCCCTCAACAAAGACAGCCCATTGTTTGGTCACCCCATTCAGTCCTCACAAGTTCACTATCAACAATGGCCTCCCCAACAACATCAGGATCATCTCTCACCTGTGTCAACCTGGTAAGATATGTGACCACATTTTCAGCCTTGGTCATTCTAATGCTCTTCAGTTTCTCTCTCAAAACCATCTTCCGGTTCTCATTTGTACTTTGATACAAGTTCATCAAGGACTCCCACATCTCAGAGGCATTTGTCTTCCCTGTCATTTGCGGAATCAAATGGTCCTTGATGGCATCAAGGATGATTCTTTTAGCCTTGATGTTCTTCTTGGTATAGGCTGCCAGAAGTGTAGCATTTGTAGGCACTGTTATTGGGTTTGTTGTAGAGTTCTCAACAATGTCCCACAACTCACTCTCCTGCAGAAGCAAAATCATTCTCTCCTTCCAAGCACCAAAATTCACTGCCCCATCAAGTCTATCCTCAACTCTTAAACCTGTAGCCATTGACCTTTCTCATCTAAAAAACAAGTCTCCAAAATTCTGTTGGGTGAAGTAACTTCTGTCTTGCTCTCTGTATGGCTGATTTAAATCGGCACTCCTCTTCAACTCAGTTCTGATACCATGTAAAAATTTCAGACCCCACCCAGTTTCAAGTCTCACTGAAACTTATCATAGTTTAATGCCCAAAACCCAGTTTTATGACATCAACATATTCTCAGCATATAAACATATCTCAGAACTGAAACATGAAGATTCGGAACAACAATAAATGCAAAAATAAATGACACAAACAACAACACAATAACTCAGAAATTAAGACACAAAGATTTTGGTCTAACTTTGACCCTCGAAAAAACCACAAGAGGAAAACCAGCGAGAGAGGGGCTTTTATTATTAATTTCAGAGCTCTGAGAAATAATATTTTACAGCAGTCATCTTCAGAAAAATAAATTCCAACTTATCTCACAACCGAGCCATCAAATCTTCCTCAAAATCTGAGCAATGCTTCTCGAAATTTGTGCAAGAGTTTTCTGAACAAAAGCTACATGCCTGCTCCTCAATTTCTGTGTAAATGGCTGTACGGTATCCTTGGAATTCGTGCCAGAACAGTCAGCTTCAGTTCTGATACAGAAAGTACAGAAAGGCTGCCTTGAAATGCATGCCAACACTTCATAAATAAATGCTGTTCCTTCTCGAAAAATGTGCCAAAAACCTACAGTACGGTCTCACTAAATCCGTACAGTATGGCCCAGAATCTGCTGTACCTTCTCCTCGATATGCATGCTGTAAGATTGCCTTGGTATTCGTGCCCTAACCAGCAAAATTCTCTCCTTCCCTAGCCCGACTCTCTTATTCTCTTGCTCTCTTCAAATCACATGAAGAATGAGAAATGGGGGCGCCTCACTTCCCCTAATTCGACTTCATGAGGGTATGTGAAGGGTTTCTTAATCCAATGGTGGAGATTGAATTAAATGAGTGGCCAAGATTTCATGTCTATTCACTCATTCACTTTACTTAAGTCATAAAGTCACTTTTAATTTCTCTCACATGAAATTAATTCATTAGGGACCACTTTGGACACTTTCTCACCCCTAGGCGCCTAGGTGATGAGAAACACTTGCCCTTGGTATCTTTTTAATTATTTTTAACATTGCTGACAAAGTTCCACAGTTTGTTCTCCCTGAGAACAACAGTCATCCTGACCTTCCACTGCAAATAGTTGGAAATGCCTTTCAACTGATCTTCAATTCTGATACATGCAGCCATCTTTGTCCTATGGAAAACAAATAACCACGTTTCCCCCTTTATCCCTGCCAAAAATAACACTGCTCACTGTACTCAGAGCCCAAGCTCGGATACCATGTAGAAATTAAATGACAAAATCAACACAAATAATTTTGTCATACACTTGGTAAAAATTGATTTCAGTCTTAAATGAAAATAATCCACATCACAGCTATACTTCATATGCTGAAACACACATTACTAATCAAAATTGCAGCGGAAAACAACAATGAACAGCAGTCACAAATCCATGTGTACAACCAGAAATTTAGGCAACCAGCCAGGGAAAACCCAACAAGAGATATTTTATTCAGCTTCAGGAAAGTTATATCAGCAGCAGAAATACAATTTTCCAGCAAGATAAATCACTTACAGCCACACAAAACTGCCCCCACAATCTGCTATCTTGGAAAACATGCCCAATGAGCTGTACGACCTGTACGACCCAGCTGAACAGTACACAGAAAATTGTGCCACGTCCCTATTGTACGGACAACACCCAAAATCGCCCCCAGCAGCAAAGGAAAATACCAAACAGGTGCCTCAGTTTGCGTGCAACAAGGCTGCCTAAAAAATAATGCCCTTTTCCTTTGTTGTACGGACTGTACGGATCCGTACAGTACAGCCTCCAAATCAACAGCAAGCTCCAATACTTCCTCACAGCAAAATATCTTGGGATTTGTGCCCAATCTCTCTTGAGAAAAGCGCCCTGCTTTGCTGCCCTTTCCTCTTCAAGCTATCTCTCAAAAAAATTCTCTCGAAAACATGTCTTGCAAACTGCCCTAGGTTCTCTCTTAAAGTTGAAAATGACTTTTCGCATCTAAATATCTTTTCACCTTCCCCATCCCTAGATCTAATGGCCAAGATCTAATCTTGCCTTTACAAGATCAAGGTACATGATTCATTCCCTCCAAAATGAATCACTTAAAATATTAAAGTACAATTTCACTTTATTATATAAGTGCACGTTATGAAATAAAGTCACTTTAATATTAGAAGATTACTTTACAAAAATTCACTTCAAATAAAAGAGCCACTTTATTACAACTTTATAAAAGCCTATTACAAAGTCAAGTGCCTAGGAGAGTAAATGTAAGGTTACTCCCGCATACAAGACACAACATGCAGAGTACCTCCCGAGCTACCAAAAGCTAACAGATACACCCTAACACCCATGGGGTATGAGTTGACCTTGTGATGATGGGACGTTGCACCTTTACATGATGATTTGACACCTCTTGATGGGACGTTGCACCTTTTTGATGATGATATTGCACCTTTTGATGAGACGTCACACCTCTTGATGGGACGTTGCACCTTTTTGATGATGATATTGCACCTTTTGATGAGACGTCACACCTCTTGGGGATGATATGTCACTTGGAGATAAAATGTTGCACCTCTTGGAGGGACGTTTCACTTTTTGGGCCCTACACATTATTTTGGAGTGAGCCGTCCACTTTATGAGGTCATTCATGCCACATGTGTGGCCTCTAGCATGCATTTATGATGGGCGATTTGACATTAGAGCATTTTTACTTCATCTTGGAGGCATCGTTGGGGGTCTTAGTGACCTATCCACTCTTGTATCGTGGATATTTTATGTCTTTTTGCCTTATCTCTAGGGTTTGTGAGAGATAAAGGCATTATTTTATGTTTTTAGGGCTTTTAATGGATGAGAAGGGTGCTTGATCTCTCATATAAATAAGAGAAGCACTTCTCACTTGTAAATCATTGCTACTTGTGGAGAATTATCATTACTTGTCTAGTACTTCTTCTCTCTTATACAAATTGCTATGGATGGCTAGTTAGAGCGATTTTTTGTAGAGGATGTCTTGTGGATGCTTTTACTTTTTCATGGATATTCATTGCTAGGGTTTTGATGGATGAAATATTTCTTGAGTAAATGGTCTTACTTTATCTTGTGGTTTTGTTTATGAATGAATGTAAGTGTAATGATGCTTCTCTAGTGATGGTTGTGGATTCTCTTGGTTCTTTCTTGAACAAACCCTTCTTGTCAAAACTTTTGGAGGGTCACTAGTGAAGAACCTCACATTGAATTATCTTTGAAGACCTAGTAAGATACTAGGAGGATATTCTAGGGTTAGTAGTGAAGAACCCTAGATATCACCCTAGATCCACTTACATCTCTTCAAAGGAGTCGTTAATTGAATCCATATGCCCAAAAAAATATAGTAGGCACTAGTCTTCTCCCAATAGTCAATTATAAAATTCCAATTTTAAACTTTTATTTATTGTTTTAGGGTTGATTTAGGGTTAGATAACAACAATATATTTCATTTTCTGCCATAAAAAGGCTAGATGTTTTGATATTTATGCATGCACTTCACTTGAAAATCATTTTAAAAGAAAACGTAAAATTGTTTTGCTGATTTTTGTTTCAGCCTAATTAGGGCTGGACGTCTAGGGTTTCTTGGCTGTTATATTTATTTATATTTTCAGATTCTGTTGTTTGTCTAAAACCCTAGTTTAATCCATCATTTAGCCCCATTTTTCATTGGTTCACTATTTGTTCAAGGTCTAGATCTATTGCTGCTGTCATAACTTGTATTACTGCGATAATTCACTATTTCTCTTTCAAGTTTTACAACAGCCAATAGCTTTTCCTTCTTTTGTAGTGTTTGGGGATCCTCTTGTGCTAAATATTGACTTGATAACCCTTCTAGTTTGCCATAGATTCTCATTCATTCAAATCTGGAAATTGCACAAACTTACCACCTTGTCCTTACCTTGATTTCATCTTATTATATTGGTGGTAGATTGAGTAGCTATATGGGAGGCCTTAGACTTGAAAGTTGATTGTGTTTTTCCTAGGGATTCCTTGAGGCTGCTATGGAATCCTTCACTAAAAAGAGGGAAGTTGTTGCCTAGGTGACAGTGGTGACATCTTCCGATGTTCCACTAGTCTCAGCGCTTTATGAAGACTTTGCACTAGGGTGCTAGATTGTGTGGTAACAGTTCCCAATGTTGGTCTGAATACTTCAGCCATGTCTCTCATTGGGTAATCCATCAAGAAAGGTATGGAAAAACTCAAATTTTTTTAACATAATTTTGGAATTACTTTCCTGGAATCTAGCTTCATCCTTATCCTACGAGCTTGCTGAATCTTATAAATTTCCATAGCCACTACTAGCCAGATTGACTTCATATATTCTTTACTCAGTTGTATAGTGTACTGAATCAATTGCAGATGGGGTAATCTTGTAAGATTTCATTTTTGGATGGAGGAACTTTTCTATTACAACCTGCATAGAAGAAGTCAATGATCTTTCATGTTTTTAACTTCAAACAATATTCATCCACTGTAGAGATTTAAGTTGATTTGTAATCAAGCTTCTAATCTAGCATTGCACTTTTAAAGTGTTCAACCTCAAATAGGTGGATGTGCCTTTTCTGCTGGCTATCAATAGGTGATTGGTCTTTATACGGTGTGTAATATGATGCAGGTTTTATAAATTTTCACAAAATGATTCGGAAACGGGCACCGAAACAAAATTTTGGTTCCAGGTTGGCATTCCTGGTTTCTGATTTTCCTTAAGTTTACTTGTTAAGCTTACTCTTATCCAAGTTACTCTTCAAGACTGCTTTTAGCTTGATTGGCAGCTTACTTTTTGATTTTCAACGTACAAGGATCTGGTTACTTGTTGCATTGCACTACTTTTTAACATGATATTATAGGTTAATCTAGCTGCATCACATCCAAGAATCATGCAGTTGAACTAGCCCATGGCCATTGTGGTTTACACTTTTATGGATGCAAACTCAATACTCTATTATTTATTTATAATGACGTTTTGTTTGTAACATTGTTGCATATCTTCATCAGCTTTGCGAGCAAATGGTCTTCAACCATGATCAACCTGTATGTTTCAGATGTCAGGTAATCTTAATCTTACAAGCTCATATTCCTTATATTATATGGTTTAAATGTAATATAGTCCGATCTACTTTGCTTCTGTAGTTTCTATCAGTGCAATATAATTTTGGAAATACAGCTATTGTGCAAATACCCCTTAAGAATTCATGCTGTGTATTATGATGGTTTAAAATTTAAATGTAATATAGTCAGATCAACTTTGTTTCCGCAGTTTCTATTAGAGAGCAAAAGGATTTTGGAAATACAACTATCATGCAAACACTACTTAAGAATTCATGCTTGTGTACTATGATGGAGGAATAACTTTCTGCTTTTTTTTGTTCAATTTTTGATTCCCAACTTTCTAAAAATGCAATTCAGTTACAGTCTACTGTTATTGTGAACTTATGAGATTTTTGCAAAGGAGCTCTAGTTTTGTTTTACTTGAGTTTGGTGCACTTGTTACACCATTTGTTTCTGAGAAATTTCTTAGTGCATTTGCTTGGGATTTTTTTCACTTGTCATCTTTTTGAGTTTGAGGAATGAGATTGGATCTGGTCCAGATTTTGCAAAATTTATAGTTTTGAGAGCTTCTGGAACATAGGTGAGGGCCATGGACAGTTTTAACTGATGCAATGATACAGCATGTTGGATAAAGGTCATAATGGTACTTACCTGAAAACTTCAGCTTGGGGATCCCAAAGAACTTCTGCATCAGCATCTAAAAATACTGCAGAAGTTACCATCTGTTTTACGACCATAGAATCCCTCATTTCAGTGGATACATTTAGCTGTAACAAGGATGATGAGCTTCTTAAAAGTGGCCTTCAGTTAGAAACGAGCTATTATATTTACTAACGTAGACCGCTGATTGAGTAGTGATGGGTGGGAGAAAAAGAGCCCAAATATTATGCTGTTAAATTGCCTGTTATGGCATGTGCCATTATTTTTCTCTCCTTTGCTTGTGCACATTGCAGGGTTCAATTTTACATTCTTGCATCACACCCTAAAATCCTTTGAGACTCACTAGAAACCTCTTGGGATCTATAATGTGGTTGTGATATTATTCCTTACAGCCAAAAGACATCAAGTCCCTTTGATTTGTAACAATCCCAATCTTATTCCCCACAGTCAAAATGCATCAAGTCCCTTTGACTTGTAACAATCCCATGTATATGGAGCTATGTTACCAGAAATGTTACAGCAGGTTACCATTTCTCCAAGAAATGGAACATGATGGGAATGGTGTTTCTATTCCCATGGCGCCATTTTAAAACAACAGGCCATATAATTGAAAAAAAGGCAAAATAGCTAAACCTTATGTGTCAATGCAGTTTGATTTTTAATACTTATACATTACATATGGTAGATTACTTGAGTCTTAAATGGATATGGATTGACCCAATTATTTCTTATTTGCATAAATATGCATACTACATAGAGTTTGTTTGTGTTATGTGTGGAGCATGTATGCTCAAGTTTATATTTGACTTTTCCCATTGGAATAAGAATAAATGATTCATATATGTATAAAAGTAAATGATAGGATGATTTACATTGAATGGGCCCCCGACTATAAATATAGCCCAAGGGGTGTGCCTTTTGTTAGATTTTCTCAAACCATGGTAATCAGATTCTGCACTCTAAAAGAATTCCTAAAGGAAACTAAACTGCCGAAAACTTAAAGCTACTCATAACTGCACCATGTAATTAATACTAGAATCTATAAACATTTACTGTAGAAAATATATAACGGAAAGGCAATAAATTGACTGTCAAGACTCAAAACTTGTTACTACTTTTGATTGCTTCTGCATATGAAAATCTACTACCGGAAAACAATGAACTACTAACTGAATAAATAAAACCTATAGCCCTGCCTTCTTCTTTATAGACTAGAAGCTACAATGAATCTGGACACATGCACAACAACACCTTAATTGGAAATATTAAACCCTAACCCTAAAGCGCCTTTCTTGCATGGATAAATGAGCCTAAGTGAAGTACAACTCTACTGGAGATGAACTGAGGCATGCAAGCATGCATCCTCCTAGAGATCTGTGCCCTAACTCAGACTGGAATTCACATGCATGAGTGCCTTGCTTAACTAGGAAACTGTGTCCTCTAATTGTGCATGCAAATACTAACTAAAGCAAAACCAGAAATAGAACTGAACTGCTAAATATAAAAGGCATCTAAATTGGAACTAAATTGAGGATGGTGCATGCATGTTTTTGGAATTCATGCAGCATTTATTTCTCTCCATAGATGCTCCTGTGCCCTTTACTGCTGGTACGGAATTGCTGAAGGGGGACTGTATGGAGCCGCTGTACTGCTGTACAGAACTCTGCTAGAGGAGGGTTGCCTCGCTGCTGTACAGATCTGCACACGTTACACATGCTTTCTCTGTATGCACCTAGGCTCCTCTAATTGCTGCTGCCATTAATGGCACTCTGCTGTACTTTTTCTGAGGTGTAAGAAATCCAACACTCCCTCTTACCGAAGAAAGTGTTCTTTTCCAAACACAAGATACTCCCTCTGCATCTGGAATCTCCTCTATACTAGGGGCTTGATCAAACACCTGACCATCCACAAACCTGAAGAAACACGAATTTGGATCATTGCTTCCTTCTGTACTCTGAACTCTCTTCAGAATATTCAAGGTGAAAATCTTCTGTACAAGGAACACTACATCTGCAACCTGCCAACCTTCTTTGTCCTTCATGCCATCTTCACTGGTCAGTGTCTTCTCACACGACATCATGAATTGTTCCTGATTTCCTACAATATTGAACTCATTTGTGTATAGGGCCAAGACAAGTGTATAAGATCTATCAAATGATGAATTGAAATCTACACTAAACTCATAAAATCTCAATTGGAGTCCATCTAGGGAAACTTCCTTTTCTTGGGAGAATCCTCTGATAACTGGAGTAAGAGTCTCAGCAAGGTCAGCTCCCTCTTGTTGAGAGAATCCTTGTGCAAAAACCTTATCTTGGTACTCTTCCATGCTCCCATCGACTTCAATCAAGGAATCAATCATTGATTCCACAGATGGTTTTGTACCCGTCTCCTCAAGGATGGAGGCACATGCTTTCATCATGGCTTCTTGCCATACCTGCTCAACTGGATCTGCAAGTAGCCTATAAAGGCTACTTTCTCACACTCTAGGCAAAACTTGTCTAGGTCCATGGCTGTTGTCTCTAATGGTGACTTACTGACCATCAAACTCAACCATTGTACATCTGTCATGCAAGAAACTGAAAGAAGACTCTTTGTTAACTTAGGAACATATAAGACAAAATCTAGCTCAAGATCACTTGCAGGCGTTTGGAAAGAGATGGAGCCCAATCCCTTCACAAGATATGTTGCATGATCACCCAACTCCACACGCAGTCGTCCCTCTTGCTCTTGAAACTTGCTGAAGATCTTTTTGTCATAAGTCATATGTTTGGAATCTCCACCATCCATATGTTTGGAATCTC
>JASDQU010104972.1:68326-78957 GCA_032191745.1 Picea mariana
GTGAAGGGTTTCTTAATCCAATGGTGGAGATTGAATTAAATGAGTGGCCAAGATTTCATGTCTATTCACTCATTCACTTTACTTAAGTCATAAAGTCACTTTTAATTTCTCTCACATGAAATTAATTCATTAGGGACCACTTTGGACACTTTCTCACCCCTAGGCGCCTAGGTGATGAGAAACACTTGCCCTTGGTATCTTTTTAATTATTTTTAACATTGCTGACAAAGTTCCACAGTTTGTTCTCCCTGAGAACAACAGTCATCCTGACCTTCCACTGCAAATAGTTGGAAATGCCTTTCAACTGATCTTCAATTCTGATACATGCAGCCATCTTTGTCCTATGGAAAACAAATAACCACGTTTCCCCCTTTATCCCTGCCAAAAATAACACTGCTCACTGTACTCAGAGCCCAAGCTCGGATACCATGTAGAAATTAAATGACAAAATCAACACAAATAATTTTGTCATACACTTGGTAAAAATTGATTTCAGTCTTAAATGAAAATAATCCACATCACAGCTATACTTCATATGCTGAAACACACATTACTAATCAAAATTGCAGCGGAAAACAACAATGAACAGCAGTCACAAATCCATGTGTACAACCAGAAATTTAGGCAACCAGCCAGGGAAAACCCAACAAGAGATATTTTATTCAGCTTCAGGAAAGTTATATCAGCAGCAGAAATACAATTTTCCAGCAAGATAAATCACTTACAGCCACACAAAACTGCCCCCACAATCTGCTATCTTGGAAAACATGCCCAATGAGCTGTACGACCTGTACGACCCAGCTGAACAGTACACAGAAAATTGTGCCACGTCCCTATTGTACGGACAACACCCAAAATCGCCCCCAGCAGCAAAGGAAAATACCAAACAGGTGCCTCAGTTTGCGTGCAACAAGGCTGCCTAAAAAATAATGCCCTTTTCCTTTGTTGTACGGACTGTACGGATCCGTACAGTACAGCCTCCAAATCAACAGCAAGCTCCAATACTTCCTCACAGCAAAATATCTTGGGATTTGTGCCCAATCTCTCTTGAGAAAAGCGCCCTGCTTTGCTGCCCTTTCCTCTTCAAGCTATCTCTCAAAAAAATTCTCTCGAAAACATGTCTTGCAAACTGCCCTAGGTTCTCTCTTAAAGTTGAAAATGACTTTTCGCATCTAAATATCTTTTCACCTTCCCCATCCCTAGATCTAATGGCCAAGATCTAATCTTGCCTTTACAAGATCAAGGTACATGATTCATTCCCTCCAAAATGAATCACTTAAAATATTAAAGTACAATTTCACTTTATTATATAAGTGCACGTTATGAAATAAAGTCACTTTAATATTAGAAGATTACTTTACAAAAATTCACTTCAAATAAAAGAGCCACTTTATTACAACTTTATAAAAGCCTATTACAAAGTCAAGTGCCTAGGAGAGTAAATGTAAGGTTACTCCCGCATACAAGACACAACATGCAGAGTACCTCCCGAGCTACCAAAAGCTAACAGATACACCCTAACACCCATGGGGTATGAGTTGACCTTGTGATGATGGGACGTTGCACCTTTACATGATGATTTGACACCTCTTGATGGGACGTTGCACCTTTTTGATGATGATATTGCACCTTTTGATGAGACGTCACACCTCTTGATGGGACGTTGCACCTTTTTGATGATGATATTGCACCTTTTGATGAGACGTCACACCTCTTGGGGATGATATGTCACTTGGAGATAAAATGTTGCACCTCTTGGAGGGACGTTTCACTTTTTGGGCCCTACACATTATTTTGGAGTGAGCCGTCCACTTTATGAGGTCATTCATGCCACATGTGTGGCCTCTAGCATGCATTTATGATGGGCGATTTGACATTAGAGCATTTTTACTTCATCTTGGAGGCATCGTTGGGGGTCTTAGTGACCTATCCACTCTTGTATCGTGGATATTTTATGTCTTTTTGCCTTATCTCTAGGGTTTGTGAGAGATAAAGGCATTATTTTATGTTTTTAGGGCTTTTAATGGATGAGAAGGGTGCTTGATCTCTCATATAAATAAGAGAAGCACTTCTCACTTGTAAATCATTGCTACTTGTGGAGAATTATCATTACTTGTCTAGTACTTCTTCTCTCTTATACAAATTGCTATGGATGGCTAGTTAGAGCGATTTTTTGTAGAGGATGTCTTGTGGATGCTTTTACTTTTTCATGGATATTCATTGCTAGGGTTTTGATGGATGAAATATTTCTTGAGTAAATGGTCTTACTTTATCTTGTGGTTTTGTTTATGAATGAATGTAAGTGTAATGATGCTTCTCTAGTGATGGTTGTGGATTCTCTTGGTTCTTTCTTGAACAAACCCTTCTTGTCAAAACTTTTGGAGGGTCACTAGTGAAGAACCTCACATTGAATTATCTTTGAAGACCTAGTAAGATACTAGGAGGATATTCTAGGGTTAGTAGTGAAGAACCCTAGATATCACCCTAGATCCACTTACATCTCTTCAAAGGAGTCGTTAATTGAATCCATATGCCCAAAAAAATATAGTAGGCACTAGTCTTCTCCCAATAGTCAATTATAAAATTCCAATTTTAAACTTTTATTTATTGTTTTAGGGTTGATTTAGGGTTAGATAACAACAATATATTTCATTTTCTGCCATAAAAAGGCTAGATGTTTTGATATTTATGCATGCACTTCACTTGAAAATCATTTTAAAAGAAAACGTAAAATTGTTTTGCTGATTTTTGTTTCAGCCTAATTAGGGCTGGACGTCTAGGGTTTCTTGGCTGTTATATTTATTTATATTTTCAGATTCTGTTGTTTGTCTAAAACCCTAGTTTAATCCATCATTTAGCCCCATTTTTCATTGGTTCACTATTTGTTCAAGGTCTAGATCTATTGCTGCTGTCATAACTTGTATTACTGCGATAATTCACTATTTCTCTTTCAAGTTTTACAACAGCCAATAGCTTTTCCTTCTTTTGTAGTGTTTGGGGATCCTCTTGTGCTAAATATTGACTTGATAACCCTTCTAGTTTGCCATAGATTCTCATTCATTCAAATCTGGAAATTGCACAAACTTACCACCTTGTCCTTACCTTGATTTCATCTTATTATATTGGTGGTAGATTGAGTAGCTATATGGGAGGCCTTAGACTTGAAAGTTGATTGTGTTTTTCCTAGGGATTCCTTGAGGCTGCTATGGAATCCTTCACTAAAAAGAGGGAAGTTGTTGCCTAGGTGACAGTGGTGACATCTTCCGATGTTCCACTAGTCTCAGCGCTTTATGAAGACTTTGCACTAGGGTGCTAGATTGTGTGGTAACAGTTCCCAATGTTGGTCTGAATACTTCAGCCATGTCTCTCATTGGGTAATCCATCAAGAAAGGTATGGAAAAACTCAAATTTTTTTAACATAATTTTGGAATTACTTTCCTGGAATCTAGCTTCATCCTTATCCTACGAGCTTGCTGAATCTTATAAATTTCCATAGCCACTACTAGCCAGATTGACTTCATATATTCTTTACTCAGTTGTATAGTGTACTGAATCAATTGCAGATGGGGTAATCTTGT
The DNA here is from genome assembly GCA_032191745.1 of Picea mariana. Classification (NCBI taxonomy): domain Eukaryota; kingdom Viridiplantae; phylum Streptophyta; class Pinopsida; order Pinales; family Pinaceae; genus Picea; species Picea mariana. Next base: position 71,905 of record JASDQU010104972.1, read on the forward strand.
AAGATTTCATTTTTGGATGGAGGAACTTTTCTATTACAACCTGCATAGAAGAAGTCAATGATCTTTCATGTTTTTAACTTCAAACAATATTCATCCACTGTAGAGATTTAAGTTGATTTGTAATCAAGCTTCTAATCTAGCATTGCACTTTTAAAGTGTTCAACCTCAAATAGGTGGATGTGCCTTTTCTGCTGGCTATCAATAGGTGATTGGTCTTTATACGGTGTGTAATATGATGCAGGTTTTATAAATTTTCACAAAATGATTCGGAAACGGGCACCGAAACAAAATTTTGGTTCCAGGTTGGCATTCCTGGTTTCTGATTTTCCTTAAGTTTACTTGTTAAGCTTACTCTTATCCAAGTTACTCTTCAAGACTGCTTTTAGCTTGATTGGCAGCTTACTTTTTGATTTTCAACGTACAAGGATCTGGTTACTTGTTGCATTGCACTACTTTTTAACATGATATTATAGGTTAATCTAGCTGCATCACATCCAAGAATCATGCAGTTGAACTAGCCCATGGCCATTGTGGTTTACACTTTTATGGATGCAAACTCAATACTCTATTATTTATTTATAATGACGTTTTGTTTGTAACATTGTTGCATATCTTCATCAGCTTTGCGAGCAAATGGTCTTCAACCATGATCAACCTGTATGTTTCAGATGTCAGGTAATCTTAATCTTACAAGCTCATATTCCTTATATTATATGGTTTAAATGTAATATAGTCCGATCTACTTTGCTTCTGTAGTTTCTATCAGTGCAATATAATTTTGGAAATACAGCTATTGTGCAAATACCCCTTAAGAATTCATGCTGTGTATTATGATGGTTTAAAATTTAAATGTAATATAGTCAGATCAACTTTGTTTCCGCAGTTTCTATTAGAGAGCAAAAGGATTTTGGAAATACAACTATCATGCAAACACTACTTAAGAATTCATGCTTGTGTACTATGATGGAGGAATAACTTTCTGCTTTTTTTTGTTCAATTTTTGATTCCCAACTTTCTAAAAATGCAATTCAGTTACAGTCTACTGTTATTGTGAACTTATGAGATTTTTGCAAAGGAGCTCTAGTTTTGTTTTACTTGAGTTTGGTGCACTTGTTACACCATTTGTTTCTGAGAAATTTCTTAGTGCATTTGCTTGGGATTTTTTTCACTTGTCATCTTTTTGAGTTTGAGGAATGAGATTGGATCTGGTCCAGATTTTGCAAAATTTATAGTTTTGAGAGCTTCTGGAACATAGGTGAGGGCCATGGACAGTTTTAACTGATGCAATGATACAGCATGTTGGATAAAGGTCATAATGGTACTTACCTGAAAACTTCAGCTTGGGGATCCCAAAGAACTTCTGCATCAGCATCTAAAAATACTGCAGAAGTTACCATCTGTTTTACGACCATAGAATCCCTCATTTCAGTGGATACATTTAGCTGTAACAAGGATGATGAGCTTCTTAAAAGTGGCCTTCAGTTAGAAACGAGCTATTATATTTACTAACGTAGACCGCTGATTGAGTAGTGATGGGTGGGAGAAAAAGAGCCCAAATATTATGCTGTTAAATTGCCTGTTATGGCATGTGCCATTATTTTTCTCTCCTTTGCTTGTGCACATTGCAGGGTTCAATTTTACATTCTTGCATCACACCCTAAAATCCTTTGAGACTCACTAGAAACCTCTTGGGATCTATAATGTGGTTGTGATATTATTCCTTACAGCCAAAAGACATCAAGTCCCTTTGATTTGTAACAATCCCAATCTTATTCCCCACAGTCAAAATGCATCAAGTCCCTTTGACTTGTAACAATCCCATGTATATGGAGCTATGTTACCAGAAATGTTACAGCAGGTTACCATTTCTCCAAGAAATGGAACATGATGGGAATGGTGTTTCTATTCCCATGGCGCCATTTTAAAACAACAGGCCATATAATTGAAAAAAAGGCAAAATAGCTAAACCTTATGTGTCAATGCAGTTTGATTTTTAATACTTATACATTACATATGGTAGATTACTTGAGTCTTAAATGGATATGGATTGACCCAATTATTTCTTATTTGCATAAATATGCATACTACATAGAGTTTGTTTGTGTTATGTGTGGAGCATGTATGCTCAAGTTTATATTTGACTTTTCCCATTGGAATAAGAATAAATGATTCATATATGTATAAAAGTAAATGATAGGATGATTTACATTGAATGGGCCCCCGACTATAAATATAGCCCAAGGGGTGTGCCTTTTGTTAGATTTTCTCAAACCATGGTAATCAGATTCTGCACTCTAAAAGAATTCCTAAAGGAAACTAAACTGCCGAAAACTTAAAGCTACTCATAACTGCACCATGTAATTAATACTAGAATCTATAAACATTTACTGTAGAAAATATATAACGGAAAGGCAATAAATTGACTGTCAAGACTCAAAACTTGTTACTACTTTTGATTGCTTCTGCATATGAAAATCTACTACCGGAAAACAATGAACTACTAACTGAATAAATAAAACCTATAGCCCTGCCTTCTTCTTTATAGACTAGAAGCTACAATGAATCTGGACACATGCACAACAACACCTTAATTGGAAATATTAAACCCTAACCCTAAAGCGCCTTTCTTGCATGGATAAATGAGCCTAAGTGAAGTACAACTCTACTGGAGATGAACTGAGGCATGCAAGCATGCATCCTCCTAGAGATCTGTGCCCTAACTCAGACTGGAATTCACATGCATGAGTGCCTTGCTTAACTAGGAAACTGTGTCCTCTAATTGTGCATGCAAATACTAACTAAAGCAAAACCAGAAATAGAACTGAACTGCTAAATATAAAAGGCATCTAAATTGGAACTAAATTGAGGATGGTGCATGCATGTTTTTGGAATTCATGCAGCATTTATTTCTCTCCATAGATGCTCCTGTGCCCTTTACTGCTGGTACGGAATTGCTGAAGGGGGACTGTATGGAGCCGCTGTACTGCTGTACAGAACTCTGCTAGAGGAGGGTTGCCTCGCTGCTGTACAGATCTGCACACGTTACACATGCTTTCTCTGTATGCACCTAGGCTCCTCTAATTGCTGCTGCCATTAATGGCACTCTGCTGTACTTTTTCTGAGGTGTAAGAAATCCAACACTCCCTCTTACCGAAGAAAGTGTTCTTTTCCAAACACAAGATACTCCCTCTGCATCTGGAATCTCCTCTATACTAGGGGCTTGATCAAACACCTGACCATCCACAAACCTGAAGAAACACGAATTTGGATCATTGCTTCCTTCTGTACTCTGAACTCTCTTCAGAATATTCAAGGTGAAAATCTTCTGTACAAGGAACACTACATCTGCAACCTGCCAACCTTCTTTGTCCTTCATGCCATCTTCACTGGTCAGTGTCTTCTCACACGACATCATGAATTGTTCCTGATTTCCTACAATATTGAACTCATTTGTGTATAGGGCCAAGACAAGTGTATAAGATCTATCAAATGATGAATTGAAATCTACACTAAACTCATAAAATCTCAATTGGAGTCCATCTAGGGAAACTTCCTTTTCTTGGGAGAATCCTCTGATAACTGGAGTAAGAGTCTCAGCAAGGTCAGCTCCCTCTTGTTGAGAGAATCCTTGTGCAAAAACCTTATCTTGGTACTCTTCCATGCTCCCATCGACTTCAATCAAGGAATCAATCATTGATTCCACAGATGGTTTTGTACCCGTCTCCTCAAGGATGGAGGCACATGCTTTCATCATGGCTTCTTGCCATACCTGCTCAACTGGATCTGCAAGTAGCCTATAAAGGCTACTTTCTCACACTCTAGGCAAAACTTGTCTAGGTCCATGGCTGTTGTCTCTAATGGTGACTTACTGACCATCAAACTCAACCATTGTACATCTGTCATGCAAGAAACTGAAAGAAGACTCTTTGTTAACTTAGGAACATATAAGACAAAATCTAGCTCAAGATCACTTGCAGGCGTTTGGAAAGAGATGGAGCCCAATCCCTTCACAAGATATGTTGCATGATCACCCAACTCCACACGCAGTCGTCCCTCTTGCTCTTGAAACTTGCTGAAGATCTTTTTGTCATAAGTCATATGTTTGGAATCTCCACCATCCATATGTTTGGAATCTCYACTATCCACATACGATCCATCACTTGAAATTGTGTTCATGGAAAGACTTGACACCATGGTGAAGGTAATATCAAGCCTGGCAGTCAATTTGTTCACACCTGAAGCTTCTACACTTCTTGCAAACTCCTGTTGTTGCTGCTGCTTTCYCTTCCTCTTCTTCCTCTCAAGACATTGAGAAGCATAGTGACTGTGCTTGTTGCAGCTCGGACAGGAGCTTCCGCATAGGTTCAGTATGAACGTGTGAGAAGTAGTTTGAGATATTTTTGAAAAGTAATTTTCAAAAATTAATTCTATTTTGTAATTCACTTTAGTAAAAAAGTGTAAGTCTTATTTTTAGCAGTTGACTCTAAAAAGTGTACTTCATGCATGCATGACTTAGACTAGGAGTAATCTCAAAAATTGATTAGGGTTTTGGTCTCTGCTAAAAGTACAAAGACATGACAAGATAGAAGGTTTAGACACACATGAGTAGTTGAGAGAGAGAGAGAGAGAGAGAGAGAGAGAGAGAGACTAGGGATTCAAGTAGAGGCAAATCTGGGCAGCAGGCAGCAATGCATACAGGTGCCGTGTACGAATAGGTCCGTATATTGGTATGTACAACTCCGTATAGACTTTCCAGCAGCCCATACAACAGTTTTATGCTGTTTTTGGTTTTTTCCAGCAGGTTGTACAAGCTCAGTTTAGGGTGATTTCGATAATTGTGAAGCTGCTGGTTTTAAGCAGCTTGTGGAGGTTTCCTTGTAAGTTTTTGGAAGGAATGAAAAGCTAGTTTCGTAGGAATAATTACTTGTATAAGTGTGACTTTGTTTATGCTTCTGCTATTTGATTTCTAGCTATTGTGTGATTAATGCCATGGTCTGAAATTTATTTCTGTATTAATTAAATTCAACAATCTATTTGTTTGATTGATATCATAAGGACTTTAGTCACATAGGGCTTGGGGATTTTTACACACATACCATCCATCACTTGAAACTGTGTTTGTGGAAAGACACGACAAGCCTGGCAGTCAACTTGTTCACATTTGAAGCTTCACTTAGTGCAAACTCCTGTTGTTGCTGCTGCTTGCCCTTCCCCTTCTTCCTCTGAAGACATTGAGAAACATAGTGACGGTGCTTGTTGCAGTTGAAGCACTGTATATGACTTAAGGCTTTCTCCCCCTGACATGAAGAATCTAATTATTCTTCTTTGCTTGTCTGACCCCTCCTAGGTCCTCCTTTCCTACGTCCTCTCTCTACCTTCACGATGAAGGCTAGGTCTGGACCCTGGTACATCATCCTTGTTCATGTAACAAGTTGAGACTTGTTGTAGTCTCATCTCCTCTCCAATGAAAGCATCCCACAACTGCTCAAAGTCAGGTAACTTCCCCCAACCATAGATAACTTGGACAAAGTTGTGCCATAGGGGATTAAATCCATTTAAGAAATCCAAACTAGCTCATTATCCTCATGGTGTCCCCAGTTGCAGCATTCTTATCTCTCAACTCTACTATCTTCATGGAATAGGTTGTCACTGTATCTGTCTTGCTCATGCGGATAGCGTTGAACTTGTTCTTTAAGAGCATTGTCCTTGATACGTTTACACTCTGGTACAAGGTTATGAAGGCATCATACATCTCTTTGGTAGTCTTCTTCTCAACGATATGAGGGATTAGGTGATTCTTGATCGAATCTAACAGGATTTGCTTCATTGCCACTACCTTCTTGTTGTGTTTTTCTAGATCTTTGGGATTTGTAGGTGGCACAATCACCTTCTCCACAAAGTAACATAAGTTTGCCATTTCCAGGAGGTCTCGCAATCTCAACTTGCATGGCACAAACTTGGAGGTGTCCTTGTTATCACTTGGATCTGCACTAGGTAAACCTAAGAAACAACGATGAATAATTAGCCCAAGGTCACCGCTAATTACTTCTCCATTTGGACTGGTGCTTTTCTAGTCAGAGGGGGGTGTCTCTAGTTTTCATGCACTATCAATCACTTAGAAAAATCTGTGTGGTTAATATGAAAGATTAGCACATTAAATTATTGTCCTTGATGTGACACAACCAAGGACACAAAGAAAGTTTATAATTAAATAATATGAGAGAATTCCAATTCACACAACTCAATAAGAAAGACGGAAAGAAGATGAGTGTACACTTTAAAGTTTAAGTGATTGATACGTATTGATGTTTTGGTAGCTGCGGGAGGATCTTTCCCTCCTAGATGACCTTTCTTAGATGCGGAGAAGATTTTGGAAGCAAGAGATCCATTGGACAGATGTTGAAATACCCTAGAAGAGAAGTTGGCCCAGAAGAATAAAGTATAATGAAAACACACCTTCCCAGAAGAGAAGTCAGCGTAGCTAGAAGGACAAGAAGACTATAAATAAGGAGGCGCCTTAGCTCATTTGTTCACTCACTCACACTCTCCCAACTACACAGAAGCAAGGCACAAGTTTAGAGGCAGTGACGCAGTATCTGCAGCTGCACAGTTTATTCTTGTTCAGTCTTTTTGGTATATCTCTCTTGTGCGCTACTCCTTGAGGAGGTGTGCTACCTTTGTATGGTGCTGCTGCTACAACTGGGGTGGTATTTCTGGTAAAGCTATCACTTGTGCTAGGGTTTATCCGATTGGACTTGCTTTGTGAATGAAATCTATCTAAGAAAGGTTGCTGGGTTTTTCCCCCATTTGGGGTTTTCCCAGGATAAAACTCTCGTGTTCTTTTCCGTCTCTTGTTTATGTTGCTACTGCTCAGTACATGATATATATGTTAATGGTAACGAAGTAAAAGAACACTAGTAACACTAATGCTCTGTAAATAAGGAAAATCCAACATGGTATCAGAGCTTGTTACCTTCAGAACAGTTTAACCACTGGAAGGAAGATCGGTACAACGACACCTTGCAGCACCCTGCAACTGCAATACCTTGTCAA
>JASDQU010104972.1:85112-95943 GCA_032191745.1 Picea mariana
GCCCTATGTACACTTCTTCTGGCTACCAGAGCAAGTGTCCATAGGGCAACCATAAGATACATGAGAAGGAGTCTCATGTCTGCAGATTGAAGAAGACTTTGTATGGGCCCAAGCAGGCACCCAGGGCATGATATGCCAGATCAGACAGTTATTTGATGGTTGCACATTGATCCTACATGTGGATGACCTATTTCTGACAGGAGATGAGAATATCATAGTTGGGTGCAAGAGGGAGCTCGCTTCAAAGTTCAAGATGAAGGATCTAGGTCTGATGCATTACTTCTTGGGATTGGAAGTGTGGTAGAGATCAGATAAGATTTTCCTTAGCCAAGGAAAATATACTGTTGAGATTCTACAGAGATTCGGGATGATGGACTGCAAGTCCATGACCACACACATGACGATAAATCTGAAGCGCTTGAGTGACAAATCTTCAGATTTGGTGGATCCCACGATGTACAGACAATTGATTGGATCCTTGATGTACCTAGTTAATACCAGGTCAGACAAATGCTTTGCAGTGAATACCTTCAGTCAACACATGGTTGAACCTAGACAAGTACATTGGATGACAGCAAAGCATATGTTGAGGTACCTTCATGGTACGGTTGGATATGGATTGAGATATGTCTCGAGTGAAGATGTGAAGTTGCAGGGATATACAAATTATGATCGGATAGGGAGTGCAGTGGATCAGAAGAATTCTTCTAGATGTTGCTTCAGTCTGGGATCAGGCATGATCTAATGGTTGAGCAAGAAGCAGACATCAGTGGCACTCAATACTTCAGAAGCAGAGTATATCGTAGAAAGCGTGGCAAGCCGTGAAGCAGTGTGGCTCCGGAAGTTGCTAGCTAGGATATTTGATCTAGAATTGGAGCCAACTTTGATACATTGTGACAATCAAAGTTGTGTGAAGCTTACCGAGAACCCTGTATTCCATGACAGGTCTAAGCATATAGAGATCAAACATCATTACATCCGGGACATTGTGCAGAGAGGAGTTGTGGAGCTCCAGTACATATCCACGGATGAGCAGATAACGGACATTCTCACCAAGCCCTTGTCAAGAGTGAAGTATGCGTACTTCAGGGACAAGCTTGGAGTGTTGTCGAATGTCCACCCTCATTGAGAGGGAAGTGTGTTTTTTTTTCTCATGCTGGCTAACCCCTCTGGCCAAGGGTTCCCTAGATCAGTCGCGTGAGGTGACTGAGGGGGTAATGCATTGTCGGACTTGCTGAGAGAAGAAACATCACACATGTAGTCGTAAGACTATGATGGAGACGGTGTGACTCCGGATAGTAGCTATGTGCTACTTCGGTGGTTGTGTACCACTAGCAGAGACTGTGTGTCTCTGGACAGTAGTCGTGTGCTACTACGGTGGATGTGTTCCACTGGCGAAGGTTGTGTGACTTCGGACAGTAGATGCGTGCTACTTCGGTGGATGTGTTCCACTGGCGGAGGCTGTGTGACTCCGAACAGTAGTTGTGTGCTACTACAGTGGATGTGTTCCACTAGCAGTGATTGTGTCACTGGATAGTAGTTGTGTACTACTTGGCAGTAGTTGTGATCTACTGGATGACATTGTAGTAGTTGTGTGCTACTGGCTGATTGTCATGGAGATTACCAAATCGTTTGGATGTAGCTGTGTGTGCTACCGTTTGATCGCAGAGACTGTGCATGATGATTCGAGCTACCAAAGGCATTGTAGCAGATGTGTGCCTGCTAGCAAATTGCAGAGTAGTCAGTGGACTACCAGATGAAAACATCGTGAAAGATGCCTCCCTAGCTAAGAGGGAGTGTTGATGTTTTGGTAGCTGCGGGAGGATCTTTCCCTCCTAGATGACCTTTCTTAGATGCGGAGAAGATTCTGGAAGCAAGAGATCCATTGGACAGATGTTGAAATACCCTAGAAGAGAAGTCGACCCAGAAGAATAAAGTATAATGAAAAGACACCTTCCCAGAAGAGAAGTCATCCCAACTAGAAGAACAAGAAGACTATAAATAAGGAGGCGCCTTAGCTCATTTGTTCACTCACTCACACTCTCCCAGCTACACAGAAGCAAGGCGCAAGTTTGGAGGAGGTGACGTAGTAGCTGCAACTGCACGGTTTATTCTTGTTCAGTCTTTTGGTATCTCTCTCTTGTGCACTACTCCTTGAGGAGGTGCGCTACCTTTGTATGGTGTTGTTGCTGCAGCTGGGGTGGTATTTCAGGTTAAGCTAACACTTGTGCTAGGGTTTATCTGATTGGACTTGCTTTGTGAACGGAATCTATCTAAGAAAGGTTGTTGGGTTTTTCCCCCATTTGGGGTTTTCCCAGGATAAATCTCCTGTGTTATTTTTTGTCTCTTGTTTATGTTGCTACTGCTCAGTACATGATATATATGTTAATGGAAACGAAGTAAAAGAACACTAGTAACACTAATGCTCTGTAAATAAGGAAAATCTAACAAATTTATGGCTTTATCTTTTGCTAGCTACAAAACCTCTGGGCCTTTAGCCCCTTCTTCCCATGAAACGAGGTACAAGCCCTTCTTGGGGTCAATAAGCCTAGAAACCCAAAAGATGAGAAAACGAAAGGGAAGAAGAGTGGAAAATGATAAGTATGTGCGGGAATGGTACGATGACCCTTCAGGGAGACCCCCTAGTAGCAACCCTTTTTCCGAGGGTAACCCACTTACTAAGAAAACATGTCAATCACCAAGGTGAAATGAGGCAAAAGGTATAATTTCCAAGCAAGCGTTTTCATAATCAAGAAATGACTTTTTGCAACATGTTCAAATGCTTCAATTATTAAAATGACACTTACCACGAGACCGGACTTGTTGCCTCATGAAGCAAGACCTGTTTTCCTCTGTGGGCCAAGTTGGTGTGGTGGATGTTGTTGTCGTCGATCAAATGATGATGTGCGGTAAGAAAAGGGGCTTTGCCTGCTCATCTGGCTCTCGGCACTCCATGTCTTCAACCTGCTGGCCTCGAGACATCATCTCCTTACTTACCCCTAGCCTGAGGGGTAACAACTCTAAACTGGCAATTGATTGGATGAATGGGAAAATTGAACTTCAAAACTCACTTTTATCCCCTATTAATGATCAATTGAAGGTGTTGGAAAGGAGGTTTATCGAAATTTCATTTACACAATTGAAGGTGCAGGAAAGGAGGTTTATAAAATTTCATTTACACATGTAGAATCTCAGTGGGCCTAATGATTAAGAGCATGTGTTTTTTCTTAGGAGGTCACAAGTTCGAATCTGGAGGGGGGTAGGGTATGTACACCTCTGTAAACTTAAGCAGTCAAATCACTGCATAGAGAGGATCCCTTGTCCCACAAACAAGGTCTCATACATCTAGTTGATGTCTTTCTAGGCCGTGACCTTTAAATTAAATTATTATAATTTTATTATAAGGAATTGAATGTGCAGGCAGATGCTTTGTCCAAACAAGCATTGGAGGTAGAAACAGGTTCCATAGTTACAGACTACAGTGGAGAAGAGAGCTGAAGACTTCATGCCAGCAATCACCAGATCTTTATTTGATTGACTACAAGTGATGATGGACATTCATTTTTGACTATTGTGATGGTATATTTGCTTTTGTGGATAGCCCCAAGGAGTAGCTCAATCAATTGGTGCAACTGTTTCTAGGACATTGCTGGTAATCATGCGCACTGTGCAGGTCCACGGTTCGAAACCCACAGGATGAGGTGCACTAAATCTACACCCCCTGCTTTACACTGGGTACTATCCTCAGAAGGGGGGGAAGTGCCTGGTTAGATCAATCGGTTGGTGCTGGTAATCATGCACGCTGTGTAGGTCCATGGTTTGATTCCCACAGGATGAAGTGCACTAAGTCTATGATGCCCACTTTACACTGTGTACCATCCTAAGAATGGGGGGGAAGTGCCTGGACGTTGCCAGGGATTTATTTCCTAGGAAAAAAATATTTGCTTTTGTGGAGACAGTTCTCAGTAGGCTAATAGCCTTTTGGTTATAATAGGTTTTCTATAGTTCTTAGTGTAGATGTATGCTTGATGTATAAGCAGGACCCAGCACTCCATGGACAGTGCTGTTTTTGAGATTTCTTGTTGAGGTTTTAGGTTTGATACTCTGATCAGAGTTATCTTTTGGAGTGCTTTTTATGCACATAATGAATGTATCTTTTCATTTCTGCTTGAAATAGAAAACAGGATTTTTTTCTTGGAAAAGGATATATATATATATATATATATATATATATATATATGCCTATCAAAATCTTAGTTACAGAGAAATAAAAAAACGCTAAAAATGGGTTCAATTGCAGCATTCCATGTGATGTCAAAAAAATAAAATAAAACTAAAAGTGAAAATGCATTTATTCAGATGCTACAGAGATCATATGTACTTGTAATCTAGATTGATGCTTGGAAAAGTTTCTAAAGAATGAAAATACCTGCAGTGGTTGATTTGCCCACTCCGCCTTTTCCAGAAGCAACAGCTATTATGTCTTTGACCCCTTCAATGGCAGGCCTATGAAACGGCAGCCTTCCTTCCCCGGAATTGCTTCTCATTCCTCTGTCCCTGCTCCAATGGCGGAGTCTCTATAACCCATCGCATAATACATTCATTTCGAAGCCATTTTTAGACAAATTTATTTTAAGAAAATGCATAGCCGAACATATATAAGGAGAGAAAAAGAAAAGACAGGAGTAGGAATAACCCACTACCTTGTGAGTGACAGTGCTCCATGGTAACTTCATTTTCGGATTTTTAGATGTAGTGTGCTTAATACAGTGTTCGATATACTTATAAGGAATGCAGTAACTGAAAAGCGGACAGTCAGCCTCGTATAACTCTCCTGTTGTTACCAATTATGTACTCCATGTAGGGAGACTGATCATACGCAGGGTCTCTGGTGGCAAACACTTGTAATGGGGTGGTGTTTCCATTGTACTAGTCCTTCATGCATATCAATGGATTATGGGTGTTTTCGTTTGGAATTGCTCAGTAGTTTGTCATATCAAGGGCATAGCTTTACTTGGATATGCAAAATGACTTAAATGCTCTTCCTTCTATGGATTTGGTTTCTAACTTAGGTTTATAGAACACTCTAACGCTTGTTTTTCTTTATTCAGTAACTACATATCTCCAAGGTGTAAATGTTTATTACATATTTTATAAGTATTAAGAGCGTTTTATACGTTTTATACAAGTGTAAATTCATTGGTGTAAATGTTTATTACATATTTTATAAGTATTAAGAGCTTTTTATACGTTTTATACAAGTGTAAATTCATTTTAATTTGAATTAGTATTTAGTATCAATGTTAAAAACTAGAATTAAAATTGAGTCGGTCACAGCTTGTGAAAAGCCTCATAGTCTATCCTAAAAATATTATTAAAAATATATCCATCATAAAAGGATTATTTTTATTTTTATTAGTTTTCCAAGAAGTGTAAGGTATATTTTAAAATTTGTATGAATTGTTCGTTATTGGTCAATGGTCACTTATGCGTTCAAGTGATTGCATAAAGATTTAATTAATATTAAACGAAGTCGTTGATCAACGGCAATCTAGAGATTTCCATATCTTACGTGTTCAAACACCATTCATCGATTCTCAACTCTCAACTACATATGGAAATTGATTTTTTTTTATAAGTTATCTAAACTATATTATAATATTACTGGCAAAAACACAAGTGTCATGTTGCTAGCCTTCCACTTGGGAAACCAAACCAGCAGCAGAACAATTGTTTCTTAAGGATTACTGCCTAGAAAATATCAAAAAACATTTTGTCTTTGGGATCTAATTATTTGTTGCAAAAACCATTAACCATTTCAACTACCTCTCTAACATTTATCTAATGTTTTTCAGCATGTCTGAAACAACTATGAAGAAAATATATAGCTAATAAACTAAACATGAAAAATTAAGTTGGAGGGGAGGGGACATTGTCCCTCGGAAGCTATGGAATTCCTTCACTGGGGTCATTGAAGTTGATTCTGGTCTTCTCTTCCAAAAGGGTGACTTTCTGGTCCAACGCTTTGATTTGGAGTTGTATGTACTCCATCTGCATTGAGAGTTTGTTGTGTGTTACATGTTTGTTTGTCATTATGTTGCCCAGGAGTGCCTTCACATGCCAATACAAGTATATTGTTTTGTAGTATTTGGCCTCACGTGACTGAGATGACCCTGTATCCGGAATCCAGGCAGTCATCTCTACATCAATTTCACTATCCGGAGTCGAAATCCTTTCCAGACGAACGTCTGCTTCTAGTGTTTCCAATTATGCATGAGCTTCAGGTGGGATATGAATGGAGAAGTTCTCTGCCACCATGACTTCCTCCTGTTGAGCTCGAGGAAGCGATAGGCATCATCGTTGATTCCAGCCTATGCTCCATGCCCTCCCTCTTACCATATTGTCACTCCAATTGCCAATGCCATCTCTGAGGCGAGAAGAGAAGCTCCACACAAGAACGAGCCAACCACACCCCAAGTCGACACTGATAAATAGAATTGTAGAATTACCAGACCCATGTGCATGCATCCTCTCTTTATGGTTGTGGCTTTCTCCCTATATCATAATGTTATTCTCCCAAGCTGGCATACCTTCACATTCATGTTGGGTTGAATGCTTGTTTGTCTAGCCAAATTCCTCGGTTCCCGGCCTTTGCGGTGAATGACCAGGAAGGGTCGTCATCTACAACCGAGCGTTGGTATGACCCTCCTCGGCCTTAGGCTGAATTACCATATTATGTGTGCTCTGCTTGTTATATTGTCTACTCCTATTACTATCCCACTAACCCCACGCTAATGCCAACCATGGCATATTGATTACCCAGACTAGCATCATAAATTTTAACATGAGGGAGGGTTAGAGAGTGAGTTGGGTGGGGTGTTGGGGCACGTGTCGGCCCGACATGTGGTCTCCACTGGCCATGGGGATGGCACGCCGTTGCCACTGGTCACCCGAATTGGGAGCATATAGAAATTGATATTAATGTAGACGCAGTAATGCAATTAATATGGTATCTTCATATTGGATGGTAGAGTAGTATTGCATTGCTATGGATTGAGATATATAATTGCTATGAGTGGAGATATATAAGTCCACGTCAGATTTAAAATATTCCCAATTGGCCTATGTTCTTTATTTATGCTAATATATGGATTTTAATGTCTATTTTGTAGGTATGATAACGACCTACAGGCTTATTGTTTGATAAATTTCAATATCATAACCATTGTCCTGCATCCCTTCTGACAAACAAATCGACAAATCATAATACGATAAAAAAATGTACATGACCATAGTTGTAGTTGTTGGGTAAGCATAGTCATTCACAGCTAAAATTATCCATCCTTTAGAAATGTCATGAAGATTAATTTAGTGACAGGTTGGGACCATGTAATGTTGTGCATAATATTGGAGATTCATTGAAATCTCCATAACTTCTATGTGTCTTGCTCCAATGACTCATTATGTTGTATCTCTGCATTATGTTGTAGGTTGGCATGCACAACATCTCAATGTAAGGTTTGAACCCACGACTCTTGATTCACTGCCAAGATGAGTAGACCAATTGAGAAATTTGTATGAGAATTTTCTCTATTATTTAGATTTGTCATTAATCAATGGCACTAAAACCCTGAGACATTTGTTGTTCTTGTTTTGGGTTTTTGTGATATAGAGTCATTTTTAATAAGTCAGTATATCATGGAGACACTATAGGACCTCCTATATAGTAGTTGCAACGATCAGAAAAAGGGAGGCAAACCAACATCCATAGTAACAGTGGAGAAGAAGAAGAAGAAGAAGCCATCCTTGTATGTAGCAGTAATACAAATATGTAGTTTCCTTTTAAATGTGTTTGTGTGTGTGTTTGACAACCCAAATACTATATAATTTTATTTTTTTTAATCTCTCACTCTTTTAGCCAAGATTATTCATGTCAAGTCATTTTCTTGGGGCATTTTTGTGGTCTTGGAGTATGAAAAAATTAAATGGATTTCTATTAACATGTCTACATTTTAATGGTGGTATTGGAGTACTATTTTTTGAGGGGCTTTGGGTGAGTTGAGTGGTTTTGCATTGAAATAGTGTGGTGGGTTTCATGTTAGTGGGTTTGATGATTGATTTCATGTTGGGCTTTGGGAAGAAATAGAAACTTATGGTTTGGAATTGTAAGGATTAGTGTATAAATTTTATTGGAAATTTAATATTTTATTTAACACGTTGTTTTTATGAAATATAATATTTTATTATTATGGAAGGGTTGCATGAACATATACCCTTCTAACTGAAACTAGGACCCACTCTTCAAATTTGATCATTGATTAAAAAGAGATCAAATCTTTCTAAAATAGAAACATTTTTTATAATATAAATTTAAAAAAGATTTGCATTTAAAGAAAATTAATTTCTCAACAATATTTTAGATTCAGAATTGAGATAAATTTATATTGATTTATATGTATGTGTGTAATTTACTATTATTGCATTCTTTTCCTTTTTTATTAAATATATACCAATCTAAAAAAAAATTAACTACATAAACATTATGAACAAAATACAATATTAGTTTATAAAAAGTATCTCTCAACTCATCACCTTCCACATACATCTCAACTCATCACCTCTCACATACTCTAAAGTTACGTAAAGTAATGAGATGACATTAACTCATCACCTTTCACATACTCTAAAGTTACGTAAAGTAATGAGATGACATTTCAAGGTAAAGTAATGAGATGACATTTCATTAATAAAGAAGAATATACGGGTAATACACTTTTCATTTTAACTTAGGTTTCAACTATTTTAATTTACGATGATTTACTTCAACTCAGCCAAAAAGGTTTATAAATAAAATATATAGACTTAGTTATTTAACTCGCATCAATTATTTAGATGACAAATGTTATCTAGATGACGACCATAAGTCGGAGACATTTTAAAGGTTATGGAAGAAGTTTATTGTGTAAAGTAAGCAAATAAAAAACACATCATTAAAGTTGTGGTAGAAATTAAGATAGGCATGCCATGTAATGTATTTAGGGAGGATAATATGGAGTAATATCGAGTGTTTAGGGAGGTATCTGTTATAGCACAAGTTGTAGGTTGGGCAAAGCCCGACCCAATCATGAAACAAGTGTTACAACTTGGGAATCCTACACCCAATGTCACCTCGATGTAGGTCTCGTACTTCAAGGGTGACTAGGTCACTCTAGGGAGGCAATCATGGACCCTAAGGGGATTGAGATGGAGATGGAGGGAAATAGAAGTGAATCCCCTAGATGTCAAATCTAAGTGGAATGAAAGGTAGGGAGAGATGCCTTGCAAGTCAAGCAATTGTTGCCCCACAGGTATAGTATTTCTTCGGATGATTGTACCTTCCCTAGACACAAGAAAACACACTTTGCAATGATATATGTTAGTTGGATCAGCAAGTTAATCTTGTTGTCCCTAATTTGCAGCAGCAGATATCAGTTTATATCAACAAATAAAACATCTAAAATCAACATATAAAGATCTAGACTAGTTAGGTAAATCAACATTAAACTTAGCAATGAATATAGGCTGAAAATTGGCACTTAAGAAGCTAGATAAGATGGTTGTTGTAAACATGTGTTTTTTGCAGAAAATTGCAGCCTTGTGGTTGTAGCATTCAGTGGCATGCAATATCAAAATTAACAATGAAAAGTTGTCAAGAACTAGCCGAAAAGATGCACCCTAGTTAGTAGAGTAAATGAGCAAAGTTAGAGAGCTAGTCTAGGGTTAGTTTAGGAGTTATGAGAGTGTTAATAGCTAGGGTTATGTAGCCCTAATGGATGTAGGTTAAATTTGTAACAACAATTAGAGTGTTGGGAGAGAGGGGACACCCTAGTGGGGGAAGACTCCTCTCAATGAGACAAATCAAATTCAAGCAAGAGACCTTTCAAAAGACCAAAAATTGTGTTTCTCAAGGCAATGATTTTATATCTCCAATGCAAAAAAAAGTATGACTAGTGCCTTTATTATTGGGTAAATGGAGTCAAAAGGAACTTAGAGAAGCTACCTCCTTTGGGGTGTAATCCCTTTTACTTCCCAAGGCAAGTTTCTCTGTGCTAGGGTTTAAGCTAAGAGGGTGTATGCACTTATACTTCTCTTAGCAAACCCTTGTTGACGCAATAAGATGAAGCATAAAGTGATGAAGCCTAAGGTGAGGGTGTATGCCCTTATACTTCCCACCTAGTTCCTAGCACAATAACCTTGACTTGAAACAAATGATAGCAAGAAAGTAAAAACCATACCAATTCAAGGGAAGATGCCAAGATAATCCACCATAATAGCAATAGAATAACCTTCCAAGGCTAGCACATCACTTCTTCCGTCAACCATTTATAAGTATAGCCATACACAAGTGCACAAGAGCTAAAAGAGCCAAGAGGGCTGAAAATTTCAAACCAATTCTCTCACAAGAGGGAGAGTTATGTTTAAAATGAGATCTTATGATCTCTATTTATACTAAATGTAGCTAACATAGTTTGTCCACAAATTAAGGAGTAAAACACAAGATTAGGGGTCAACAACCCTAATCTTGCCCCCTTAACAAAGTAATACTAAATAATTCACTTAAAATTTCACTTTTTGCACAAATAAAACCCTAATTTAGGAGGACGTCACCCCTTTAGGGGACGTTTTGCCACTTTGAGGAAGTCGTTGGTGTTGGAGAAGCATGAATAGGCCTCCAAAGGCCACATGTCAAGAACCTAAGTACTCTCATAATGGTGAAGACCCTTCTCCTCCTCAAATGTCCATGTGTCAAAAGAGTGACACCTCACCACCATACCCTAGCCCCCGAGATCAC